>CAEGAE010085098.1:0-23082 GCA_903067095.1 Girardinus metallicus
AAACCTGTGGCCTGCTTAATAATGTGGAACATCCTTCTTAAGTAGATTTCCTTTAATTGAGCTCACCAGACAAACTAATCAACCCAGCTCTCTGAAATTAATTATAGTGATTCAAAGAGCCCTGACACACAATACCATCAATACATTTAATAGCACAACAAAAAAATTTATCTTTATGACACTTTAATCCAATTTGCATAATAATTTGGAACACAGTGTAGTCTCACAAGTTACAACTTTTAGTAGTACTCCGCTCACAACCAGAAGGGATGTTTTTTAGTTTCCAAAGCAAGATAAAAACACCTTTGCAACAACAGAGCATTGCTTTGGCAAGAACTTGCAAAATTCATCATGTGCAGAAAGTATCAAGGATATCAAAGGATGTGTCCAAGATTTTTTCGTAGTAAATTTTAGGCTTGGACTTTAAATTTTCTTCTCTTTAACAAATTTGTCAGGCGGAGCGTTAATTGCTTACCAAATGTCATCAAACCAGAAAGAGATTTTTCATACATGTCTCTCATCCTGTATCTAATTTTTAAAACATTTATTGACCGGGATCAATAAATGTTAATGAGTGGAAATGTTTTGGTTTAAACATACATCTGTGTTGGTGCAGGTTTACCTTTACGCTCGAAGCTCTCTTCTCTCAGGATGCAGACCAAAGCGAGGAACTTTGTGACCTCTTTAAGGTACAGCACAGTTGTGTTGTTGAGCTTGATGATCGCCATGGACTCCTTGTCATAGGCGCTGCCGCTGCCGTCCTCCCTCAGACTAGTGCAGCATGAAGACAGCAGTGTAAATTTAAGAGCTGAGGAATTTACTGCAGCTCTTTTATGATGTTATTTTTATCCATTACTAAGTTATTAATAAAACAAACCATTCATGAACCCCGCCATACAACTTGAGGTGTTCAACATACCCGTATATACAAGAGACATCAATAACCACATCGATCATATCACAGCACAGTTCGTAGGACTGCATATCTACAGGCGAGCTGTCTGTGGCGATGTAGATCTTACTGACCACGTCGAACAGAAAGGCCTTCTCAATCCCTGAATTCTGGCAGGAACAAAGAATAAAAGATGACAAAATATGAAGCAGGTGTATATATATTATATATATATAAAAAAAAAGAAATATCATCATGTGAACATTTATAATCAGAAAATAATTAAAAAATAAGTTAATTCTTCTACTAGTCCAGTGGTTTTCAAAACAGATGACCGAGGAAATATTTTCACAACAGAGGTTGTCAAAAATACCTTTGCACATTTACAAAACTACAAAACTTTTACTGAACTACCAAAAAACAGAGAAAGATAAAGCCCATCAAATCCAGCAGTCGCATAAAGTGAGCTCATATGTTGCTTTGTGGACAAATCCTTTGGTGTTTTATTACCTCATATCTTTAGCAGAGGACAATGAACGGTTAATAGGAATGACCCAGTAACAGAAATCAGCTGATTTTCAGGGTTTTTTTCTTCTATATTAGTGAATGTGTCACACTCTTTAGTGTGGAGGTTGCTATTGAGTGAAGAGGATTCGAACTTAGCGATTTTTTTGTTTGCTTCCCCCCACCCCACACAGCTCCACCCCAATTCAATTTCATCAAAACAATTCATGTACATAGCTGTGGAATATCATTGTATTAATTAAATTAGTACAATGATTATGGATATAAACACTTAGAAAAATTCTCAAATAACCAAATTTTCTTACAGAAGATTTTTATCTGAGGCAGGACATAATTAGAGTACAGTTGCTATACAACGTCTTGGTCTACGTTTTTTTTTTTTTTTCATTCACAACATTATCTGTAATGAAATTCTTGTCAAAAGGAAATGGGGAAAATTTTTTTATAAATAAATAATTAAAAAAAACAAATGTTGGAAAGACTAAAACTGCAAATGTATAAGCGGACCAAGAGGCAAAATGACCAGCAACCCTTTATGATGTAATAAATGTACTCTCTGTTTTAACTTGCATCTAGCTAAAACAAACCAATCACTTAAAGTATAGTTGTGTTTGTAGCTCGTCATTTCAGGACAAAATATTGATAAACATATTCTAAAAAACCTCAGAGGTTTTGCACAGTCATATCCTCTGGATCAGCTGTGACCTGCATCAAGAAGAATGTCACACTTAAATCACAACCAGGAACACAGGAGAGAGTTGGCCGTTTTCTACTTACAGAAATGAAGATATTTAAGAGGTTCTCCAAGGTGGGCAGCTGGGGGATGAGCTTCTGTACCACTTTACTGAAGGCCTCAAAAATGGAGTGGTCATAAATACTTGTCAAATAGAAGCTGGATGAAACAGGAATAAAGGAAACCAATAAGCCATTAGTCTTAAGACACTTCCTTTAAAATGATTGCATAACCAGTTACAAAAGCAATTACAAGATCACATGAGAAAACAGATAAATGACAGAATTTCAAGCTGATAAGAGACAGATAGTACAATAAACTGTTACGGTTATGACTGCTGCAAAAGTCTGCAAAATGAATGGGTTTTAGTGACAGAAATATAAAAATAAAAGCTTTATTTCTATGAGGAAGTGGTGGTTTGAGCCAAGGAGAGTACTCTGCAACCACTGCAAAGAAGTTTAATTTTACCGAGCAGAGCAGTTGAGAAACAACCAGAGACCTTTTTGCTCCATCATATGTCCAAGACGGATCAGGCCAACAAAAAGAAATAAAACAATCTTACCCAAAATAAAACGCACTGCTGCCTATGTCACCAGGGCTCTAAAATGATCTGAAAAGTTGCTGCAGGGCCGACTAGTAGGCACAGCCAGATGAAAAAAATAAACCAAATAGTTGTTCTCTTTTAGCGATGTCAGAATCTTGTTTTATTTATAGAGCCCAAACAATAATTTAGAAATGATTTGAAACCTTTTTTTTTTTTTATTGGATAATTTCAGTGTAAAAAAATAACATAAATAAAACATTTCTTTCCCTTTTACTTCCACTGATCATCCTAAAAGGGAAAAATAAATAAATAAATAAAATAAATCACACAGCACAACCAATACTCAATTTATTTTAAATAAAGACAAATATAATCATGTCATTATTAATAACTTATTTTTTAAGGTTTTAATGCAAGTCAAATACATCCCTTAAAAATAGACCACCACATCAGACAAGACGTTTTGTTTGTACATGTAAACTATGAGCCTGCTGTGACAGTGCAACAGTATCTGACACATGAGTCAGTGTCACTTCAATAGAAGGGCAGAGAGGAATTTCACAAGAACAGCGGCGTATCACCTTTACACTGCACTTCAGTAAGGTTTCACACCATGCCACAGACCTACAAGTTTTAAAATGTTATTGATTTGACAGTTGAATAAGGAAATGTTTCACTACTTTTAATCGGCAGCCTTTGGTACTGTGGATCTTTGCATTCTGGCATCATGTGCGTTGGTATTAAAAAATATAACATTGTCCTGGTTTATATTAGAGTTTTTCCTGCTTATTTTAGAGTTATTGCTCTACTGTGGGCCCCCTCTACATTGGGGTCCCTCAGAGGTCCATACTGGGTCCACTGCTGTTTATCTTGTATTTGTTCCCACTGGGGCCTCTCTTCAGGTAGCACAATGTTCCTTTTCATAACATTTTGCTTATTCTTGTAGTCTATATGCGTTATCTAGCTGTATTGTGAAACACTCTAGTCAACTGGTGACTATAGATTTGCAAAGTGAAAAAACTGACTGTGTTGAATGATTGAATAAAGTACTAAATGACATAAGAATCCACAGTCCAACACACTACACATCATACTTTAGACCTGTTAAAAAAGAACCTAGCTTTGACTCAAAATAAGTCACTGTGTTTGTGGCAACAAGTGATTGTGGTTGCCACTACTTTCAGACCACAAACCAATTTGAACACAATAGTTAAACCTTCAAGCTGAGAAAATGAAGAAGCAGGTCCTGTCTGTCTGACACGAGTCGAGCTCACGTGGAGAGAAATAACTACAAGCATCAAAACTTTTATGGACTACGGCGTCTATAAAAAGCATTCACCACCTTAGATGTTTTACTCCTTTTACAAATCAATCATGATCAGCATAATGTGGATATTTTTACAAAAAATACAAAAAAATTATTTATCCCTTAGATTTTTTTTTATCTTAAATGTTTTAGTTTTTCATATTTTTTTATATGTGAAATGATAATTTAGCTATTTTAGGGGGGAAAATGCTGTCTAAACCATCCTTCACCATCCATTATTCATGCTCTTCAAAACAATAAATGTTTTGTGAGGCAAATATATTGTAAACAAAATTAAAACATCCAGATGATTCCCATAGATTTTGAGAAAATATTCTGGGGATTGATCAGAGAAAAAAAATTACATTTTGGAAGGTGTGCACCCTGTTACATCTGGCTTAAAATTAGTAAGTCATTTCAGAAAGAGAACTTTATACTGACAGTCAAGCAACACGGTGTCAGTATAATGCGGTGGGCTGCTTTGATGATCCAAGACCTAAATGAGATGAAGATCCATAAATTCTGCCCTCCATAAGATTTTGAAGGAGAATCTCTGACCATATTGTGTCACTTAAAGGTCAAACATAGTTGAGTGATTCTGCAGGTCAGTGATCCACAGTAGACTGACATTTTTTTTAAGGATTCCCATTGGTCACGGGATTTCCCCAAGACTCCCCCGGAATTCTACCAAGACTCCCCCCGGATTTCCCCCCGGACTCCCGCAGAATGGGAGTAAACTTTACTGTTAATCATTTAAGAGGATCAAAAGTTAACAGGAGCAGACAAGAGTGGGAACTAGCCAAGAGACAGACTCACGATGATGACATATGAAACGTAGGACAGGCATCGCCAATTTGTCGTTTAATAAGCCTACAATTTATTTAAGGCATTTTTACCTTAAATAAAGTCACCATTTAAAAAATGCCTTTTGTATTTAGTCATTTCTGTCTGACATTTAAATCCTTTATTATAGCATTGCTCAATGAAGAAAAGACTCAATACCCTTTTTGCGATGGAGCGATAATTATACGAAAGTGTGGAAACAGAGGGTTAACTGCACTCAACTGAATCATCCTGATATATTCTAATTTATCATTTTAGTTTAATCTTTTACTAATGTCATGCAGCCACTTTGCTTGGGTAACAAATATTAAATCAGATTTACCTAAGATGTAGCTTCTCTAAACTTGCATCCGCCAGATCATCGTTGGCTCTCTGGTGGATGTCTCTCTGCGTTTCAATCTTGTGATCGTCTGAAAGGCCATCCACTTTGTGGATAAACACCTCAAAGTTGATCTCCGGATTGACCCTGTATGCCCGTGACACGGTGAGATGGAGCCGTCCCAGAGCCTCCATGTAATCATCCTGCAGTGGAGGATTTGTGGTTTTAATAATGAGTTTGCACAAACAGAAAGTTAGTCGCAGCATAGCATGAAGAAGAGAAAGAAAGGTACATAAAGGCCAAATAATGTTTAATTAAAGATGTCCGATGTATTCTAAGTTAGAATACAACAGACATACAATGTTATAACTGTAATATTCAGCATGCTATACTGTAAGGGGCTGTGTGTTGTAGCTTCTGTCATAAAGGTAGCTTTCATCCTAATAAGCATGCTTCACCATGTTGTAAAACATGAGTTATGAAGAAATGTACTTCTGCACTCTTTCCTGAATATTAAGAGGAAAATTGATCTGCTCCAGTAAAAACAGCTGAAACAGATTGAATTTGATGCACCTCGACCACAAACAAACCCTGAAATCCGATCAGCTTCTGCTTTTACTGGAGAAGAGATCAGTACTTGAAAGCATTTTGAGTCATGTGGACTGCACGCTCTAAGAGTCAATTTGTTGGTGGTAATAAGCTTCTGGTAAACATTAACTGCAAGAATGACTTAGTATTTTTTTATTTTCATTAAGTAGAAAAAAAAAGACAACAATGAGTCAGATTTTTTTGGTTGTTTTTACTGAATGATATAGCTGCTCATAGCAAACCCCAAAAGGGACAAAAAATAAAATAAATAAAAAAAGAAATTTAGCGTCCTGTTTGTTCCTCACCTGAGCATCGATGACAAATATTAGTGCTCCGGTTCCTCTGAAGATCATCTCGTAGTCAAAGGTGGGGTCAAGAAAGTCCACCTGTCCGGGGAAGTCCCAGATCTGGAAGTTAACAAAGGAGCTGCTAGAGATGTCGTCCTTGTAGATCTTGTTGGTGCTCTCCAAAAACAAAGTCTCGTTGGGGGACATTTTGTGGAACACCACCTGAAATGACAGTCATGTTTGTAATTTAGCAGAACGAAAAAAAACAGCTTGTTTCACTTGTGTAAAACACAGAGTCTGTAACATCTGTGAAAATTTATTAATCAAATCCATTTGATTAATTACACTTAATCAAATGGAGAGTAACAAATTTGCTAAGATACGTCTGAGCTAAAGTATAAAAGTTCTCAGTTTGGTAATTTGGCACTTTAAAAAGCCAGTTTGCAACAAGGACAAAAATAGAAATTACTGTGAAAACAGGGAAGTTCAAACTTCAATAGATCTCCAGCATCGACTCAGCACTAGCTGCAATCATTAGAAGAGCATGAGATTGTAATCAAAATGTCAATATTGTGCTCACTCCGCAGCTTGGCTGTTTAATGCTGAATCATCATGTTTGGTTAGCTTTAATCAAATCTGTTCACTTATTCATGTCTAATTCATGTATTCAGCATTTCTCTAAAAACTAACAAGTAAAGAAACTTGTTACTTTACTTGTAACAAGTTTACTTGTCACTTTACAACAATTGTTGTTGTAAAGAAGACAATTATTTTCACCAATTATTTAAATTCCTCCTCCACTTGCAATTTTTTTTTTTTTAATTGTTGTAAAGTAAATTGATTAGATTTATATATGTTTTATATTCTGTGACATGTATTATATTATATAGGCAGATGTAATGTGCAGTCCTTCTGGACATGTTATTGTTGAACTCTGCCTTTGAGGGTTCAAAAGTGTGATACAAGTCTGATATTATTGTACTTTTGCAGTGAGCATAAAACAGTTTTACAAAGTCGATTTTTCGGTGTGCAAAATTTGATTTACATTTTTTTAATGCAAAGCAAATTTGTATGTGACAACACATTTGACTTTGGTTCCACTTTTTGACAAAGTAAAGGCTGTTGGAGCCATAAACCTTTTTTTACATCACTGTTTCACCAACCAGTAGTTGCTCATTCATTAGTTCTCAATTTCAGAAAAGAAAACCCTACAGACTTTACAAACTAAAAAAGGACCAAAAATTAGCTTACTTTTTTATTCAACAAATAAAATGACACAGAATAAAAATGTTTAAAAAATATAAGAGATTTTAAATCCATGTTTAGATTTATTCTCCCCATTAATTCAAAGTCTTTTCAGTACTCAAATAACTGAGAACCACAGGCATAATACCTGAAAATGTTCACAAAACAACGTGTTTATATCTATCAGTTCACTTATGAAACTTTCAAGATTGATTTGACAACTTTACGTAAAAAGTTATGTATTGCTTTTAAAGACTGAATAACAGCATTCTGATATGATACAAGAACATTGACAAATTTTTCTGTAAAACTTCCAATTATAAGCATTAATTCATGTTTTCCCAAGCAAAACTACTAACACTGTTGCAGTTTGACTTGATTCAGGCACAAAGCTATCATTTGAGCGTCACATGTCAAACAAAAGGGAAAAAAGGTCAGAAAACTGCAGACTTGCTCATGCTCATCTGACGCAAGACGCCACTGCACTCAGCATTTTTCAGTTGCATGCTTCAGAGGCAGATAGTAAGAGACAACAGCTGTCAACTGTTTGGTTAGGTATTAATCAAAGCTTTGACCAAACGAAGCCTTTAAAGCAAAGAAAAAAAGACAGCAATTTCTTGATGGACACATAGTGTTGCTCCACAGCTGCCATTTTGATTCAAAGACCAAAGGCCAACTAGCAAGCAAGCAAAAAGCCAAATCACATGCTCTCCAAAGGCCTGCAGAGGAACAATAATCTCCTACTGGGACCTGTGTGGATTAGAAGTGAGAAATGCCACTCTTTACTTTCATTTCTTTGCACTCTCAAATCACGTTGAATTTTAACATAAATAATGAAATGTCACAGATGGAACAGCGGCTTCTTATCAATTATTCAACTACAGCATCAAGATAAAGTAAAACTTTAGGAATCACATTGTAACACAATCCGGTTTCAGAGTCGGTTTTCGTTTTCTGCCAGTCAGAAAAAAAGGTGGCCAACACCTTCAACTGTAAACAAAACTTTTAATATGCGATTGCATGTAATTAAATAATCCTACTATATCACACAGAGTGGAGTAAAGCAAGTTTGAACGCTGAATGGAGGTGGTTGAAATCTCAAAATCAGTCAAGAGGAATTTAACCCCGTTCAAATACACACATATACAAGAGACACATTTAATAAGGACTAAGAGGGGGTCTACCCTTTGTTCTTTTCTCGCTTGAGCTTTTTCTCTCTTTCACATCGCAACTGAAAACTTTTATTTATTTCAACGGAATCTTATGAGACAGTTCAGACAACTTTAAGAAGTACAGTTTGCCAAAATGCATGTAGGGAACAGTGCAAACGTGGAAGAAGGTGTTCTGCTCAGGTGTAACCAAAATTACATTTTTTGCCCACATACAAAGTAGAAATCATCACCGTGAAAACAACATTCCCTTTTTGAACCATGATGGGGACAGCATTATGCTGTTTGGATGATTTTCTTCAACAGAGCCAAGGAAAGTGGTCAGAGTTGATGGGAAGATGGAGCAAAACACAATGAAATCCTGGAGAAAAAAAAACATTAAAAGCTACACTTTAGACTGGAGGGGAGGTTTAATTTCCAACTGAACTACAAGCATTTCTGAGACCTGGGAAAGTTTTTTTAATAACTTGGGAATGTTTTTTTTTTTTATAAAATGTATGCACACAGATTATTTCAGTGCAATCTGAATCAGCTCTAGCTAATTTGCAAAGAAGAATGGGCAACATTTATCATTTCAAATCGGTTCAGACATACCCAGAAAAACTTTCAGCTGCAATTTAACCAGATCAATCAATTTTTATTTATAAAGCACATTCCAGCAACAAGGCATTTCAAAGTACCTTGCATCACAAAAACACAAAGTCATGCAACATAGAATCAACAATCGAAACATCACATTAAGTCAAGTGCTTTTCTTAATCGATTATGTTTCAAAGGCAACTCCAAACAGGTGAAGTTGCCTTGGAGTTGCTCACCTAATTTACCAATTGGGTGAGCTACTGATTATAACCCTAAATAAAACACAATGCGTTTTATTTAGGGTTGTCCGAGTAGAGGGACTGAATACATACGCAAGTCACATTTTAGGATGCATTTGCGCTTTTTTGTTGCTCTAATACACAAAACTCAGATAAAACACACTGACGTTTGCGGTTGTGATGAGACAAAAAGTGAACAGACAAAAAAGGTGTGAATAATCACGCCTGTTTCCTAATTCCAGCGGTGAAGCATCGATGCAAAACAAAAGGTAAAGGTGTGGTCAGTTTGCATGTGACATGCTACTTGTCCTCATCTCATCAACTGTCTCTGTCCACCTGGTTAATAATTGCCAGCCGCGGCTTTCTGGTTATCAGCTTGTTATAACAATCCTCGTGCTTGCACACATTGATTCACTGATCACAATTATCATTAGCGACATGCTACACTAAGTTGCTAGCTATTTTAACTGAGAGAAGCAAATGAAAGCGGCCCCTAGCCTCGCAATGCTAACACTTTAAAAACAGGATATCTCTCCCCACCTTCTGTATGGATGACTTGCCGCTTCGCCTCAAACCCATGAGCAGGATCCTCGGCTTGCTGTCTGACGGAGACGAGCTGTCCTCGATATCGGGCTCCTCTTCCCCATAACCGAAATCTTTGGGGAACGAGTCCGAAACCCCGTAGCTGTCAGCCAGCTGTTCCACCTCGTACTGAATCGACATTTTGACCTAACAACGGTCGCTTCCGCGGTTTGCGCCGACTCTAAATATATCTAAACACAGTTGTGTTTGTCACCAGACGCTATAAACCTGTCTTGTTATGAAAACAGGTAGTCAATATCGTATTAGCCTCTTGAAAACACAGCGCATGATGATCCCACACATTTCCTTAGGATTTCCTCTTAGCTGAAAAAAAAAATGCTGATAGTCCCGCCTTTTAATTCTGATTCGTTGCTTGGATTACATCTCAAACGATGATTGGCTGCTAATCCTGTCAGTGTTTTGAGGTTTTTCTCTGTCACCTGACTAGTACCCACACTTGTTTTGTGAACTAAACCGTCTATTCAGGAAACAAAATAGTTGCTTTTGCAGTATTGAACAGTTTAAACCAAATCCCGTTGATCAAACCTAATTAAACTGTGTTTCGTGGTTTTTATTTGTTATTTCGAAAGAGTAAATATTTATTGAAGGTTATAAAATACTACTAAACAGAAACCGATAGATATTTGTCAAACTACCAGTAGATGGGGACAGACACACGCATCAGTAATTCAACACTTTCAAAGTCTATCTAAAATGTAGGAAATATCATAATCAAAATATTTGATATTTATTCCAGAGAAAATTTGTTTTAAGATAACATATGATCAGCAGTAAAGAGATACATTGCGATTCCATCAGTAAACAAGTAATAAGAGAGGAAGAGAGAAGGACAGAAAGAAAGGAAGTGAAGGAAGACAGGAAAGCAAGAAGCAAAGAAAAAAATAATTTTGTTCATGTTATTTTATGAACAAAAATCTGATCAATTTGCTTCTTAAACTGATCAGATTAAGTGGGGTTTTATTTAGTTTATTTTTTCTTTTTCTATTCTCTTTTATTTTTAGTTTAATCTATAATGACTTGTTTGTGCAGTAATTGAAGTTCAATTTGTGTGTTTTAGAAATGTAATGTTTTTATTTTGTTGTGATTTTGTTAAAGATATAATTGTTCTGTCTTTTTAGAATATATAATAACTAATGAAGGTTTTCCTTTTATACAAATGAGGGCCTACTGCGTTTTACATGAGATACATGAAGGCAGCATTGAGTTCAGTGCAGCTGTATGTTTGGAGCCCTTAAAACGAAAGTTAACTTTACCGACCCGGTGGTACTTTACCTGTTTTTCATTCGCTCCGATACCAAGCGGTAGACCAAATATATAAGCTTTGCATTCAGTCAGCTTTACAGCCGATATCATCATGGCGCATTATAGAGTAAGTGGTTTTAATGTCGCTTTATATTTCTCCATGTAAAGAATAATTGTTAGAAATCTTGCACGCTAGCTGCACTGTTAGCACGCCCGAGGCTTTAAAGTAAAATAATGTCTTTTAAATCACTATGTTCTCTCCCCACAGGCCTCTGACTCTAAGAGAGAACACTTCAGAAGATATTTGGAAAAAACTGGAGTTGTTGACAGCCTCACCAGTGGTGGGTCGCTTATTTTTTTATCTGCACTACAAAAGGCTGTAACTTCTGGGTTTTTATTATGGAGTTGCAAGCCAAGATGGGTTATGCTCACGCTCTTCGTCGCTACGCTCTTGTTTTGTAATTTATATAGAACTCTTGGTCATGTTTACTGTTTAGATTTGACAGCGACAGCTTAGTTTTAGTACACTTTACTTTTGTGCAAACTTTTCCAGTTTGCAATGTGAAGATGAGGTTCTAAACGTTTCATAATTCCCTGCGTAGTGGAGCACAGCTCTTAGTAGGTTATGCTGAGATCATCTAATTACATTATTGGACTCAGGTGTGTTTGAGTAGAGACGCATTCAAACCAGAGGAGCAGATGTCTCATCACCAAACAATTGGGGGGGAAACAATTCACAGTTTAAATAACGAGACTGTAGCAAGAATTTGGCTACGAGCCGATGTGAAATTCTCACTGTATAAGTAAAAATTCCAGTTTCACAATGTGTACGCAAAAAAATAAATATATAAATAAGAATAAAAATTCTAAGGTGATATATAACTTCAAATTAAATAATAAAAAAAAATCTTCTACTGCTTTTAAAGTATGTAAAATTGATTACAAAGTTCAAATTTCATAGCATTTATTAAAACTTCCTGAATTTACTATCAGTTTTCAAGTATCTGTTGCTTAGATGATAAATATTTGCCTTGCTCTTAATAGAATAACACATGTATAACTGGCTGCTTATATGAGCCTTTTTCCTTTACTAAATGAAGAATAATTTTGGATATGAGGTAAACATGTCTTCCAAGAAACAAGAGATGTATATTGTAACCTTTTTCTGCTCCTTTTTAGTTTTTGTGTCTCTGTATGAGCAACAAGAGAAGCCTCCCAATGCTCTGGAGTATCCTTCTTTATACACGTCTGATTTTGCCACCATGTTTTATTTTTTTGGTTTGGCCGTTGATGATTTCAAATTTTTGTTGAAAACTCACTGGCTGTAGATTCTTTAACTCCTTCCAGATATGTGAAGGAGCATCTCGGTGCTGTTGCTCTGACTTCATCAGACACAGAGGCTCTGCAGCAGGAAGTGAATGACCTGAGACAGAGATGTGCATGTCTGGAGGAGGAAAACAAAGACCTCAAAGCAAGGGTATGCTTGCCTCTCTTTTTTTCTAATGTAATTATATATAATTGGTCTGTATAGTTATGGAAATGAACCAGCCCAGTGCACAAGGGAGCACTGTATTCTTCCATTTTATTCCAATGAATACAGTTCATCCATCATGCTTTTTTATGTGCAAATGACATTTGCTGGTTTCTATCAGTAGTTAAATTTTTCATAGCTTTTTTTTTTTAAATATTTTGTTGACTTTATAATTGAATAAAAATGGATTTCAGAGCTAACATTGGTGTAATCAAAAATATAAACTCCCTTATAGAACCTCCTCCCATAATTGACCCAGACAATTATGGGACACTCTATCCAATCAGGATAGAGTGTCAGGATTATTTGCATGTTTTTTGTTTACATTGTGCTGCTCTGATGCCTGTCTCTTTCAATGGGATGTTTTCTTTCATTCTAATGATTCTCATTATGACAAAACATTAATTGTCTGAATGAAATAAAAGCTAATACCAGTGTTTTTTGGATGTGTTCCTAGCTGCAGCAGTATGAACCAGCTTCAGAAGATGGAGGCACTGCTAACTAGATTTCAACAACAAACCCGTCTTTATTTTTGATAAACGTATTATTTGTTTATGCTGCTGTCAGTTTGAATTTAAAGATAGGACGACACTGTAAAAGGTGAAAGCCAAATGTTTTATGTGGTTGTGACGTTTATCTGTAAATCTCAACTTTATTCTTTTCTTACATTCTAACTTATTCTGTATATGTTTGTATATATTTTTCCTGAGTGTTCAGTCTTTAGTAAAGTAAGTTCAAAGTGTGGAACCTTGAGTGTAATTTATTTTTGCTCCTCAAAATGGGATCATGTTGTGTTCATTGTGTAGGGAAGTAACATTGTTTAATTTTTTTGGATTTAGGCAGCCGGTGGTCTGAAACTGGCATGAGGGAAAAAACAAACCTTTGATTATTCAAGCTCAATTTGCATTTTTCTAGAATACTCCAACAATATTTTAACCCTGATCTTTTATCATTGATCATACAAAATGCATTCAGAAACAATAATACTTTAAACTACAGAAGTGAAAACGGTCAGGGTCCAAGTATGTCTTGCTCTATACTAGGTACATTTTTTCCAGAAACAAAGTTTGTTGCTATTGTTTGTTCTGCTGTTTGCTTACCAATATGCTCAGAAGTCTAATAAAATTTTTTAAACCCTCATTTCACAGCTTTTAGTTGCCAATACCAGGTTTCTCTTAGGCCTGAGCCCCTAATTCAGATTTTCACAGGGCTGTACAAAGAGGTTGTACAAAAACTGACTTATGTTGAATTTTGCATTGGAAAAAAAATAACTGACATTTACCATAAAAGAAAACAAATACTGTAGACTCAAAACCAAAATCCAAAGCCAGTAGTTGGTGGAGGGAATCAGAGGATTGGACTGTCTGCATGTTTGCCAAACTGGATCCTGTGTATGTAGTCTAGTGAAAATAGTTCTCAGGAACTCTTAGATTGAATTCTTTGCTGCACCCTTACTTGAGAATGGACTCAGAAACTGATTAACATGATTTACGTCTGGCCCGGTATTTGTGTTTATGTCTGACACCTTCCTGGAGCTGCATCAGCTGCGTTATCAATGGCAGCTGTATAGATAAAAATGTCTTTCACATGTCAGAGAATAAGGGCTACTTGCAGTAGGAAAACGTATCATCACAAGGCTCAGATAATCTCATACTGGCTTCTTGAGTTGCATGATGTCTCATGTCTGTATGGACATTAAAGTGTTTTTCTAACAGCTATATTATAGAAAGGCAATTCTGAAAAGGATGCAATCCTCCATTAGGTGTCACTAATAGAAGTGACCAGTGAGTGTATTTTGAATCATGTCAAAATACACTCATATCTTTAAATTTATATTAGCAAAGTACAGGGTGTTAGTCTTGTCCCAGGATGTGATATTGATGTTAGCATAGAATTGGTCAAGTACTTTATGCACATCTCATCTCCAGAAGCGTAAAGAATTGCATAAAAATTAGAAACATGGTCTCTATTTTTAACCCTTCTCTACTTTTTCCAGAGATGTAATAAATAAATGCATTTTTCCAGTATAATTGAGCCGAGTTTAGAAACTGAAAACTTTATACAGATAGCTGATAAAAATGACTGCAACATGAAAACAAGTATCTTGACACATTGATGGTGATCTACAATCCGACAAAATCTAGTATAAAACTTTAAAATGCTTCCTTTATTTCAGGAGGAGGCCAGGTCAAGCTTTGTAAAACACACTCCATTAAACTGACTTTATTTGAACACCCTGATATGAAAATTCAAAAGCAAACAAAAAGTCATATTTGGACTTCAGTTGGGAAGTCTCCATGGTCTCTTTAGATTAAAGGTATATCTTCTAAAACATCATGTTTCTACATTACCAAAATACCCCATTTTTAAAGCTAGTATTTAGTTAGAAAATATAAGAAAAAAAAGAACAGAAATTATAGTTAACTTTTAAATGTGTTTAGAAAGTTTACATGAGGTAACAATATTAAGATGTAGTGACTGATAAGCTGCAATAACTGGTGTGTCCACCATCTGTTTTACATCTTACTGGACATTTCATTGTTCCCTTACCAGGATACAGCACAATAAATGAGGCATACAATGAGACCTAATGATGAAAGCTCTGTAGTACTTTAGTGTTAAGATTTGAAAATTTGATTTTTGTGAAGAATAATTCACATGTACAGGAGTTTTATTAATACTGGATAAGAGATGTTGATATAAACAAAACAAACAATGGTTTCCATCAAATCAGTATATGGAAATTAGGAAAGTTTAATCTTATCTGGACAAAAACAAATATGATTTGATTAAATATTCAAAACACCTCTTTTTTGTCTACAGCATTTGCAGTTCTATGAGACGCCACTAAATGGCCCTAATATCTACCAAGTCAAAATACGAGCTTTAAAACTAGAAAATCCGTATCAATATCAAGATAAACAATTTGTTGATATTCACAAAGACTTTAAGACAAGTCAGAACAGGCCTCCTGAGCAAAACTTTGGGTGAAATCTTATCCAATCTTATCTTATCTTCTATGATGCAGGAGAGATGAAGATGTTGAAGAACACAGCAAACATAATGAAGACAGCATATCCCAATATGCAAATCCAGAAAAGTGGGTTTTTACACAGTTTCCTATTGAAATTAATGAAGAAGACGTATCCGATAGTCAGCCCAGCAACAATTCCTCCCAAATGAGCCACAAACGACACCTGAAGAAAATATGATAAAATCAGCTTTCAGTTCATGCCTCTAGGCTATAAGCTGCTGTTGTCTGACTCCACTAAATGTTGATTAAAACTCACAGGACTAGTTTAACAGACAGCCAATAAACTAAATGGGTGAGGGGGTAAGGAATCAAGTTTTCAGTAAACACCATTTGTGTTTGTGTAGTCAGGAAGCTAAGAATCAACTTAGTTATTACAAAACCAAGCTGAAACCATAATTCATGCAGATACATGCAGAAATGCTGAAATAAATGCATACCTGTATGCATACATCTGCATGAATGACAGCTTGTCACGAAAATACTCAGTGAGGGTGAGTTCAGCAGCCGAATAGCATTTGATCCTCAGTTTGTTTCTGAGGAAACTCAGAAATATCTAGTTTGTTTTTCATTGCACTGTAGACTTCCTACCTGTACACCTCCCTCTAAACTGGCAAATCTTCTGTATAAGGCATAGCTGAAATCTGCAACAACTGAACACAAAACGGTGTTAAATCATTTCTACAAAGGATTGTGCACTTCCAGACATTTAAAAAGAACATTGACAAAAAACAGAGTGGAACCTACCAATTAAAACAATGACGAGGATTCGAGCCACTCCAAAAATAAGCTTCATCTGTTTGAAATTCTGTGAAAAGGAAGAAAGGAAATCAAATGAAGGTATTTCTTCTAAAAGTTTATTTGTTTATCAGCCAATAAACTAAATGTGCACTGCACAATGTGCACTGTGTCACAAAAGTATTTAAATTACTGTAACTTTTTCACGTTTCATCACAAAAGTCCCAAGAGTGAGTAGTTGATAAAACCACCTTTCACTGGCATTCAGAAATATCTCCCTAAACTGAAAGAAGATTAAAATGTAATTGCCCCTGCCTTAAGCAATTTCCACATGGAAGAATGTGAACAGATCCTCCTCTCAGGGTGTTTCTCAACTTACCACCACTGCATTTATGAAATAACCTCCATACAGGGCATAAACGCCCCCAGAGGCCCCAACCAAAACAGTGAGAGGATCAAAGATGGAGCTGGCCAAAGACCCTGGGGGGAAACGCACAGATAAATCACTAACAGGAAGTACAGCTCTAACTCAAATTTGAAAAACAGGCTTCAAACATTTTTAAACAACAAAAATGGTTTTATTTCTGTTTGGTGTCTCAATCTCAGCTACCTGTTTCAGAAGAAGAGAAGCTCAAGATAAAATAGAGAAAGGTGACGCTCACCTGCGAGGACACCAGCCAGGTAAACCAATCCTACTTCATGCCCTTTGTGGACCATTTCCAGTGGGATCCCAAGCAAGAGCTGCATCACTAAGTTGCAGAAGATGTGCCCCACACTGAATAAAAAGCTGCAGGTCAACAAACACTGAACCAACACGCAGATACAAAAATGAGACTCCATCCTAAACAGTGTGACAGGATAGTTTTTTGTGGTTTTTATAGTGAACAAGCTTTTTGTCTAACCAAACGGTAAACACTTACTGTCAATTTTCTGCATTGGAAAAACAGCTGCTAAGTATGGCTGGGCAACAGATCAACAACAATCGATCATTCTATAAATTTTCACTGAACTATAATAATCTAATCAAAAAAACAAATCAATAATTATTGATATTGACTGATATGAAACAAGTTTTTCATTAAGTCCCAGTGCTAAGCAAAACAGCTATTCTGAAAGACGGCATTCTTTCTAATATTTTTTAGCATCCTGTGAACTATGCAACTCCTGCTCCTCTTAGCTAATGCATTTTCCTGCTTGGTAAATATGCTTGATTTTCCTGTGCGGCTTGTACTCAAGGGGATATGAAATTTCCTACTTGGTAGTTGGTAGTTTATGATTATATATTATGCGTGTGTTTATATACATTATTATTTTTTTCACTACTGTTGCTCCTTTACAATGTAAATGCAACCGTTGCACAGATGTAATCCAGCACGTTGAATTTTAATGATATCTAAAGAGGTAAAACCTGAGGGTGGTTTTGCACTTCCTCACCATTGACTGAAACTGTCACTTCATCTTTGAAGTATTTAAAATTTCTGAATATCCTCACCCAGCGTGGATGAACATGTAGGAAAAGAACCGCCATGCTTCCTGTCTTTTGGAAGGATCGTAGGTGAGAGGACTTTTCCAGATGCTTTCATCCAGGGTCACCCATTGCTTATGAGGCTTCCACACGGCATAGTAGATAAACACTGCCAACTATGGAAGATCAAGCAGGGGACACATTGTTAAAACATTACAAAATAGATACATCAGGAGCAAAATTGAATGCAAAACAGCTGTGAAGACATGACAGCAGGAGGGAAACAGACTCACAGATGGTGAGGTTTGTTTAACTAAAATGCGGGGCTTTTCAAGATTACTCCTAAAATTCCTAACAGTGTGTTCTCACAGACGTCTTGGAACTGTTTACAAAACGCTGCACACTGAGAGACTATCACTCCAACATATTGCAAATCCAACAATTATCAACATGTTAAATGGTGAAAAAACTTAAGATAAAAAGGAGTGAGCTCTTTATATTTTTAGACAATACTAATTTTATGTAAAAATATTGATATAAGGTTTTATTTTTTTTAAATCATTTTTAATCAGAAAGACTTCTGTGTCATCTTCTATCTATCCTTGGAAATAAAAGTAGAACTATATATGAATTTAACAGCAAACCCTCCAGAACTTTTATTACACAGCACAGCAACTACATACGTAATCAGATGTGGATATAAATTAGTTACATTTACTAAAATTACTTATAAATTTGGGTAACTCTTTACTTCAGTAAATTAAAAAAAAACAAGGATGATTTAACAAAAATGCACCAAACACAGACACACCCATTCAGTTTAAGTAAAAGTACACTTATTGTTTGTAACAAGCTTTTTTATTTAAGTATTTTTTTTATCTGCCAAACCTGCTGTGAAATTTGGAGGTCAAATAAAATACAGTAGACAATTCATTTTGTCAATGAAAGTACTTTGTTCTAATATATACAGATTACTTGTTGTAAATATTGATTTCAGAAGCTTTATGTTGTGAAAAAAAAATTATTTGGAAGTTGTGCTTCTCCTTTCTGAATTTATTTTAGTTTAATTTTATTTAATTTTGTAAGGTTCTTACACATGCCATAACTTGCTAAGAACCTTAGATTTTGTCTCTCCAATGACATAATTTTTACAAATTAGATCAGCTGTTATTATCAAACATTGACATGTTCTTGAGTAACCGTTTTTCCTAATATGTTTTACTCTTACTGGAGTCACTTCTTTGACTGGCAACTATTTGCTTTTACTTGAGGAAAGATATGTTAAAGTTACACTTATTTTACTTCAATACAATTTGTAGCTCTCCTACCCACCTTGCTATAAGGCCTGCTATAAAGTCAGGCCTTATAGCAAAGGCCTGGCTTTTCTAGTATTAGCGTGAGATTATGCTACTGCAATAAACTTTATGAGTTAGGACATTAGAAGGAAGCAGCACAGATGTTAACATTTATAGCTGCTGGAGAACTTTCCAGTTTGAGGATTTTTATCCCAGCCTACCTCTGCAATACTGATGGCAATGATGAAGATCGGAGGTGGGCAGCAGTTAGCGCGTTGCATGTACCGGTCCCGAAACTCTGGTGGGATGATCAAATTCTGGAACTTCCTAAAGCATCCCGTCTCTTTCTGTGGATTTATCTCTGGCTGACTGTTGTCTTCCTGCTCCGCCTCCTCATAGTCAATGTCACCCATCTTTGTTTCTACAGTCGTACACTGCAAAGCTCTGAAATGCACGAGGAAAAAATTACAAAACATTTAAACAGGAGGTGGAAGCACATAAGTTCAACTAAATGTTTCCTTTTCATGTGTTGATTCATCATATCTCACTTTTTGTATCAATTTTGAGTCCATTATTCACAAATAATAATAATTTTAAAACTGTTTGTATGATTACTATTTATGATTATTATTTATATATATATATATGAAAGGCTATTTTACATGTTGATGCCACATTGCCTTTGGCTTACACACAAATATTATTAATATTTCAACATTGGGCTGAGCAAAATGGCTTAAAAGTATCAGTCGCAATCAGTCTATCGATAAATATTGATTAGGTTTATTTTGCTTTAAATATCTGAATTACTGTCAAACTGGTGATGTGACGTTTCCCGTTTTGTCCACAATTTCTTCTCAAGCCATGGTTTTCATTTTCTCCCCACACTCCGCTCCGTTATCTTTTTTTATTTTTAAGTAGTTATGAGGTACATGGCGAAACCTGAAACTGCTGCTGTGCAGGTTATTCAACAGAGTGTTTCTAGCTTACCAAAGAGTGAGTGAGTCAGTTGATGCCACCCATCTTGCATGGCTAGTTGTAAGAGGTTGAGCAGCAAAAGAATTCTGTGCAGCTCTGGATCAAAGTTCAGTTAAATTATTAATACTATTGTTGATTTATTGCCCAACCCACCAATCAACTAGCCAGAGATTGGACTAGATCAATTTTGTATGTGAAAATAAATCACATCCTTCTTCCTGGGTGCTTATTGGCTGCAATAAATTTGTACCATAACATAGCAAAAATAAATAAAAATACATTTAGGATGACTGATTTGGTCTGAGCGGACATGGATTTTGAACAAAACCTGCACTGTTACCATTGCTAAAACTTTAAGCGAGCAGCCCAGAAGAACAGAAGGAACATTACGGTGATAATACTGCATATACTATTCTTTATAGGTTAAACAGGTTAAGAAGCATTCTTTGCATTTTGTGATGTGGCTTCTTCTCCAGTGGAGCATCAGTGTGTGAGGAAGGCAACTGTAGAAGTGACTGAAAACAAGTTTTAAAAGAGGAAAGTTTGAGAATTATGCTTCACTGTATCATATTGGAATGCAGAAAACAGTAGACTGTTTAAAACAAGACAGTGATAGTAGTCTTCAAAGCAGCCCTTCAAAGTAAAATACATAGAAATGATCAGAGAAGAGGGCTTCTAGGGGAAAAAAAGAGCTATATATCCTGTTTCAGTATTTATTAGATAGGATCACAGTCTTATTAGTGGGAGGTTGGCACACACATATATATGTTTATTAATGTTTATTAAAATCAGGATACTTTGGATTTATTCACAAAATTGCTTTTGCCAGAACCAGGTTCTAGTCTGGATCAGGAACAAGAACATTTCTGTGCTTAACAAGCTTAGCAAAGCATAGATGACATAGTAAAGGGAACTAATCTTAAACAATTCTAAAGTGAAATAATCTATTGTTAATTAAACTTCTAATGACAGAAAACCTGGAATTATTTTATGAAATCATAATGTAAACAAGAGTCCAGATAAGTGAGATAACTATTGTATTACTGCTTTAAGAGATTAATTGTAACTTTTTTTTACAAGAAAGATATTTAATAACTAAAAGTAGGTTCAGTGTGAATAATTAAAGCACTTGAGTAAATCATGTAAGAAGCTCCCTTTAAAACGATTAGCATTTTTCTAATAAAGATATTTACTGTAAAACTGAAACTCCCCACGTTGCTTCTGTACCCTACAGTACGTCCAGTAGCTTTGCCCATGTTGAGGCATTTCCTGTTTTTTAAGCTTCTCCTCTGCTGATGATGATAATATCGATGCTAAGTTGGATGGTCTTTAACAAAATATATACAGAACTCGCTTTTGTTTCAGGCTCTTCCTGGTAGAAAAAAAAGTGAGACCCACTCACCTGAACTTTCAGCAGGAACGCGTCTGTTGGCTCCAATTAGAAAGCAGTGAAATGTTCCTCCGATGATTCAAATGTAAAAGTAATCCACAGGCTGAGCTTGAGACAAAAAAAGCAAAGCCAGTGACTACCACAACCCCTCAGTGTTTTCAGACGACCTACGATCCCGCGTTCTTTGTCGAACTAACCCCAAGTGAAAAGGGGCAAAAAAAATAAATAAAAAAATCGGTCGGAGATAATTATAGCCTTTGCTTTCTTTTCTCCCTCCAAGACGCTTCCTTCCTCCGAACAAACAAATCACGAGTGACGGCCGTTTCTGGTTCCTTTCTGACACTTGTCCACAGTTTGCAGCACATTTACTGACCGTACTACCCCAACCGTTCAGTCTACAACAGCTTACCTGTTTCCAGCTGCCACACCTGTGGTCAGTGACGTCACGGCCCACATAGGGCGGCAAAAACAAACGCGTACATATATCTTCATCATGTACAGGTATTCATCATCTCTCGTCCAAAAGAAAGGCGTACATTTTAATTGTTTACGCAACGATAAAGAAATTATAATACAGTGAATTAAAACCATAATACAGTGAATTAAAACCACAAACGTGTTAATGTAGCAACTACTCACGCGTACCACATGGTGGCAGTAAAACTCTTAATTAGGAATGACGGACGTTTAAATGTTTCCAGCCCTTTTTCTAACAAGGCTAAAAATTTAAATTTTTTTCAAACTTTGTTTTGGCAGTAAAATTTCGAGGTAATGCCTCAAGTATAAGAGCTTCGATCCCTTTTCCCAGGAGTAGTTGAACTTGGCTTTTCAACATTTGGTTAATGATTTTTGCGCTTAAGAGATTTGCAGAAGTGTAATCTTTGATGACTTATCTTTACCGTACAACTTCTAAAACCCACTAACTTATATTGCTATTTTACCCTCTACTTTTCTTAATGCCTTTTACAATATTAAGTTCTTAATATTTTCCTTTTCATATATATTTTAAAGGCACAATATATATTGGACAAAACGTGTGTATGATGCATTAGTAGGACATGTGTAAACAAATAAAAGCAGAATTTAAAAAAAGCCAAATATAGTTTGTGTCTTGCAAAAGTCAAAATTTTCACTGTATTTTATGGAGACAAAGTCAGCCTACTATCACCTGAAGAACATCTCCAGGATTAGAGGACTTATGTCACAGCGAGATCTAGAGCAGCTCATCCACGTGTTTATCTTTAGTCGCTTCGATTACTGCAACAGCGTCTTCACAGGTCTGTCCAACAAATCAATCAAACAGCTGCAGCTGATCCAGAACGCTGCGGCTCGTGTTCTCACTAAAACCAGGAAGGTAGAGCACAAAACACCAGTTTTAAAGTCCCTACACTGGCTCCCTGTAGCTCAGAGGATAGACTTTAAAATACTGTTGTTAGTTTATAAATCACTGAATGGCTTAGCAGCACAATACATTAAAGATCTGCTGTTGTTGTACCAACCTTCTAGACCCCTCAGGTCTTCTGGTTCTGGTCTGCTCTGC
>CAEGAE010085105.1:0-45749 GCA_903067095.1 Girardinus metallicus
AGGGATTATTATAGACAATAAGCCTCACACTGAATATATTAGAAATAAAGTTGCAAAAACAATTGGAATATTGTTTGGAATAAAAGATTTAATAAAAGCTAAAGGCTTGCATATCATATTTTCCCCCAGTTTTGCCCCAGAAATCTGAGGAAATGCAAGTAAAAAACATCGATATTTTAGTTAAGTTGCAAAAAAAGCTACTAGGCTTATTAATAAAGTGGATATCATGAACCAACTAATAAACTCTTTATTCTAAGTAAAACTTTAAAATTTAAAGGTATTGTATATATAAAAAAATATTGGAAATAATGTATGAAGCTCTGAACAAACGTTTTCCCTCTGGTAGAGAAATGATTTAAGAGAAAATAAATATGATTTATGAGGTTTGTTAATATCTGAGGATTCAGGTGAAAAATCAACTGAAACCGAATGATGATGTTAAAAGAGCCTTAAAATGTAAAATGATGAACTGCAGACTGTTATGTTGCATTGTGTAATAATGTTTATGCTTCAGCTGCAGATGAACAGAAGTTTGATCTCTGATTCAGCCGAAGCTGTTTGGTAAATGATGGTTTTGTTTATTATTATTGTTTTTGTTTTCTGTGTTTAATGTTGATAATTTACAAAAATAAAGTGAACTGAACTGATGTTGACATTTTTGCATGAATTGGATTAAACATTGAAAAACAGATTTCTAAATTATTTTGTGAACATTTATTACATTTAGTTTTGATTAAATTTTCATTTAGAAAAGTATTCACACCCTGGAACTTTTGCACGTTTTGTCTGATCCGTCTCTAACACCTGGTCCCAGCGGGTCAGGAGCTGCTGCCTCTCCAGCCAACCATCTGGGCGAGAGGCGGGTCACCTGGCCAGTCTGTCGCAGGGCAACACAGACACACACACTCACACACACACACCTAGGGAGAATTTAGAGAGACCAATTAACCTGACAGTCATGTTTCTGTGGGAGGAAGCAGGAGAACCGGGGAGAACCCAGCATGCACAGGGAGAACAGAAAGACCCCGGGCCGGGAATCGAACCCAGAACCTTCTGCTGCAAGGCAACAGCTCTACCAACTGCACCACTGTGCAGCCTTATCTCATTATAACCATAAACATAAAATATTTAATCGGACAGAGTTTCCCCAGAAAACCTGCTCAGCCCGGCGGTCGGGGCGCCGAGGCGTCCGCCGTGTTTTTGTATTAAAGATGTTAAGTTGACAGGAAAAGTCAAAATATTACTGGGTAATTATGGAAAACATGGCCAGTGAAACGATATTTAAACCCACAACTGGTCTGAAAAACAAGTAATCAAAAAATCCAATTAAAATGAAAATCAATTATTTGCACTTGTGTTTAATCCAAATGAAGTCAGCGGCTCCTTCAGGGCCCCAGGGCTTCAGGGCCAAAATGCTGATAGTTTATCACAGATACATAAATGGAACATTTATTTAATGATTTAATGGTTTCAACATAAGTTAACATATTTTAAATTGTTTAACATTTAAATGTAAGATTTTAAAAAACTGGAAAGTTTACTTTGTAAAAGTTCAAAGAACAATATTCATAGTTAGATTGTTTGGTTACCATAGCAACAATCTGATGCTGTGAGTTTAATCTTTGAGTTTGAGCTGTTTGTTCACAAATACTAATTATTAAACTGGATTATAACTGGTTGTTTCTATGCTGGCCAGTTAATCTGCTCCCCCTCCCAGATTAAATCCAACCAGAAGCTGTTAGAGCTGCTGATGTGTTAGCAGCTAGAGGGGCCCTCAGTCAGATTCTGCCCCAGGCCTCATGCAGCCGTGGACCGGCCCTGCAGGATGAGTTCAATCTGCTGCACTGCAGAGATGAGCAACAAACTGAGATGTAATGTAATCCTGCTAATGTGGCGTTAGCAGCTGTAACATTTCTGTCTGTCGAGTTTTTAACAAGGGGACACAAACTATTGCGGTTGGTCCAGCGTGGCTACGAGGCGAGCGCTAAAGCTGCATGATGATTAGCGCTGGTTCGCTAACCGCTAACGCTCCGACCAACCGGGAACAGACATGAACTTCATCAGCGCAGACAGAGCCGGCGCTGGGCGGAACGTTGGGATGGAAAAGCCGCACAAAATTATTTGTCCACAAATATGAATCATTCAACGCTCCACTGAACGCGCCACCAGTTATTCCTGCGGTTCACGTAGAGCTGAACAACCAGAGCAACACTACCTTGATCAAAACCTCTGGAAAGAATCATAATTCCTCACAGAGGGTTGATGTAAATATCCATACAGGTCAGCCTGAGTCCAGCTGCTGCAGCGCGAGGTCCGGCTTCAACTGCATAAACTAGAAACCCAAATCTCTTAGGAATAAATCTGCTCCGCCACTGAAACGCTCAAAGAAACAGACGCTTGCAATTCGGCTTTAAAAAAAAGAAAAAAAAAAAAAAAGCCACCCCCCCACCCCCCCAAAGACATAAACAAGAAAGGCTTAGCCTGGTGGTGGGGCTCGTAAAACATGGCGCCCGCCAGGCCTGTATACACTGGGGGAAAACCTGAATATCTAAAAGTGTACTGCAAAACAATAGTGCCAAAAATCACCACTTAACTGCCAAGTGTGTGGCTAAAAACTTACATAAAAAAAAATACAGTTTTACAAGTTAGGACAACGTAAAATATGATCAAAATCTCATCAAAACGGCAAAAAAGCAGCAATTACTTAATCAATAGATTCATTGAACATTGTCGCATGTAAAAAGAGGCGTTCAATGACCAGAGTAAACTCGTTTTTCCACCTTTCAGAACGTGGCCTTATAATGGTGTAAAAAAAGAGAATTTTCACAATTTTTTATGGCCTCAACTTGGAAAACATGTTTTTTTACCTCCAGTTTTTAACCAAACTTGTGGTAAAAACTGTGATTTGTGGCACCTTTGACTTCCCAAAGGTGAGCATTACTTTGACAGAGTTTAACGATCGCCAGAACACACATGGAGTGAGTGAGTGTGATGTTTAAACACTCGGCTGAGGGAGAAGCGTGGGTGTTTCAAAGCGGAGGCGACGCCCATGCTGTGGTACGGAAAGAAGAAAGGAGTGGAGAAGAGGAAGAGGAAGGATGAGAGGATGGAACCAAAACCAAGAATAGGAGGAGGAGGAGGAAAAGAATCGGGCGTGGGAAAGAGAAGAGATCAGTCGGAGAGGAAAGGAGGAGGCAAAGGAGGAAAGGTGGAGACCGGAAAACAAGGAAGCTTTAGGAGGAGAGGAT
Organism: Girardinus metallicus; assembly: GCA_903067095.1. Lineage (NCBI taxonomy): Eukaryota > Metazoa > Chordata > Actinopteri > Cyprinodontiformes > Poeciliidae > Girardinus > Girardinus metallicus. The sequence continues at coordinate 3,249 of CAEGAE010085105.1, forward strand.
AAGGAAAGGGAGGAGGTGTAAAAGAGGACAAAAGAAGGAGAAAGGGAGAGAGAGAGAGATGGGACCAGTTACCTGAGCTGAATCCCAGTCCCAGAACCACCAGGCAGGCGAACAGAGCCAGCAGGGCGGCCAGCAGCATGACGGAGAGCAGAACCTCCAGCTGGGTCCGCCGGCCCAGGATGTCCACACCTCCCTTCCTGAAGCCCACCTGGGACACAGAGAGGCGGCTTTACCTGAAGAACACCTGTCCAGTCTACGGCGGACTGGACAGGTGTTCATTGCAGATAGGAAAAGAACGAGTGGTAAATTTCTGCAAAACAACTCAAAAATGAGAAAAAGAGTTTCAAAAGCCAAAAATGTCCAAGTAAAAAAACACAAAAAAAAAACCCCAGAAACATTGATATAAATCTCAAAAAATGTTCTTAAAAAAATAATTGTGGAAATTTCTGATTTTGAAAAGTTGAAAATTTGCAAGAAAAAACCCTGAAATTTTGAGATTGCACACATTTTCTAGAAAAACAACAAAAAAATGGAATTAAAAAAAATTTTTTAGAAAATTTCTTAGACTGATCCAGATATTTCTGAATTTTTCAACTTTTTAAACTCAGAAATTTAAAACTTTTTTTCTAAAATAATTCTGAGCTGTCCAAAGGCCGTGACATCAACCTGTCCCACCTGAGCTCCAGATCCCTTCCTCTGGATTTCGTCTGCAGTCAAACACATTGGGATCGAGACAAACTGCTGACTGAACAGAAACCTGCAGAATGTTCTGTTTGGCCCTTTTGGGTCGGGAAGCGTCTGGTTCCTGAGGATTATCTTCTGTTTTCTTTCATCCTGATGGAGTTTGTTTATCCCGTCTCATCACTGTATCCATTTACCTCTGGTGTTAAAGCTGCAGGTGAGCGTGTGCTTTCAGGTTTAAAATAGGCCACGCCCACTCATTGTGCTCTGCTCCAGGTGGAGCTCATTTGGTTTTTTGATCCTGCTGCTGATTTCTGTGTTTCTCTGAAACCACATGGATCCGTCCCGACTTCAGGAGACGACGGAGTTAAAGTGATTAGAGATTTCTGGGACAGAAAACATTCGCTGCTGTAATCAGGCTGATTTGCCTCCACAGACTCATTTCCTGCAGCATTTAGTCAGGGCAGCTTCGGGTTTCTTCAGACTTTTTATTCTGGGCCAATTATACAGGAATGTTTTCCTTCACTCTGACCTCCAGCACAGGCAGAAGCTCCTGAACTCAGAATGATTCAGCTTTGTGTTGATAACTGACCAAAGTTTTCAGAAAAATAATTTTATCTCAAGGGCAACTGGAAAACAGAGACTGCTGGTCTTAACCCAGTCAAAATTACCACGTAGAAATCTACCAGGTGCTACCATTTATACTTAGTGTTTTTAGTTAATCTAGTTTAGTCTACACCAGCTTGAGGTTAGCTTGACTGATTTTAGCTTGGTGTCACTAACATTAGCTTATCTTAACATAAGCGTCTTATGAATGTTGGCTTGATTTACCTGTTCATATCAAACTTAAGCTAACATAAGCAAAGATAAGTTATCTTACTTAACCTGTTGTTAGCATACAGTAGCATAAAGCTATAAAACTGTGAATCTGTTAGCCTGCCATTTTCAGAAAATGACAGAACCCAACCATTAGTTTTTTTATTTCTATTTTTCTATGAATGTCTAAATATATTTTGTTTAGTTTGTAGTTTTTGTTAAGCTAAGTGGTCGATCTGTCGTAATCACTGTTGACATCAATAAGGCATTTTTCTAAAGAAGGTTGGATCAGAAGGTTTTTAACACACCGAATAAAAAGTTCATGCATGTTTTCTGGTCACATATTCCACATTTTTCCATTTTAAAAGCTTCTTAAAAATGTTTCGTAGACCACATTGAGCGAAACCTAACTGAGTTATGAAAAGATTTCGGCTGCAACCAAAAACACAAAGAAGAAGAAGCTTGCGTGGAAAATACACTATGAAACCTAAATTACACAAATTCTCCCTAAACGACAGCTGACAACAGCCGGTTGTCAGCTGTCGCTGGGAGAAACTCTGTGTTTTCATTAAAACGCCTGTTTTCCTGTCAGGATTTATGATTTTCTGCTCTCTCTCTCACATAGAAAGTGTGTTTGTTTTCAGGGCCTGGCGGCACTCCAGGCCCCCTGCTGCTACTCTGTGTTGGTGGCTGTGGCCCCCCGCTGAGAGGCCCCCAGCTGAGGGGCCCCACTGTGGAGCTTCCTCCCTGCGAGGCCCCGGTCTGTCCGGTCAGGACTTCACCTGGACGCTCACAGGATCCCCCGCAGCCTGGCTCCTGTTTGTTTGTTTGTTTGTGCGGTGCGTTCACTGACCTCCACTCTGTCGGGAGACGAGGCCGCCTCAGCCGGCGTGTCGGAGCCCTCCTCCTCCTCCAGCGTAGCTCGTTTGTAGCTGGACATCTGCAGGGAGACAAACAGACCCGGGATCAGATCAGACTCTGCGCTACGCTCCAGATAGCGGTTTGCATCAATCAGCTGTCTGTTTGCATCAGGCGGGAAGCTGGATCGCTCCGCTGGAACTCGAACTCATCATCCCAAACAAACACTCTGGTTCTCTGGTTCAGTTTCCAGTGCAAATATCTCAGTTCAAATAAGATCAAACTAACTTACATTAACTTTTCAGCAAGATATAGGACTTTGTTTTAAGTAAATAATTCTTTAATATTAATATTTAAAAAGTACTAGTTCTACTGGCAGATTATTTAAATTTGTGGAACCACAACATTTAAATCAATATTAATGAAATATTTACTATCCTACAGATGTATATATATATTAATTGTAGTTTAGTTTATATTTGCACTAGAAACCAAACAAAAATACTTGATAAGGTTTTGAGTTTTGCAGTGTTGTCAATCTTTCAACAGTTTTATGTCTCATCTATGTTTTAAAGATCAGGTTGTTCCAGGTGAAGCTGTTTGTTTGTCCTCCATTCTTCTTTAAAACGGGACCAAAGTATCTCTCTCACTGCTCAGGCTGGCCAGTAAAATTATATTTTTGATTTATTCATAACAATTTTAATTAAAAACAGAGCTCCATAAAACCAGAAACTTCTCCGGTGAAGTTACAGGAAGCCCCTCAAGCTGAGGGGAAAACACAGAACACGTCAAATAAAACTGAATTCCAACATTTCAAGTCAAACAATCCGGCGGTAAAATGTTAGAGGAGATTTAAGTTTACCTTTAAGTATTCACACAGTTCTTGTAAAAAGTATCCATCCCCTTTTGTTGCTTTCACAAATCAACAAAGCTTGTTTTTTATGACAAAAATGTGTTTCTATTCACCAAATAGAATTTTGAGTCTGAATACTCCAGCTAATGATTAATCGATCACTAAATTAGCTGATGATTATTTGAATAAGTGATTAATCTGATTAATCGCTCTGAATCAGTCACAGCCTGTTTTCTTGTTGGCTATCAGTTTGTTGTTGCTTTCTTGGCTTTTTAACTCTATATGTGAATATTTTAGCCCTGTGTGAAGCTGTGGAGGCAGTGAGCGGCGGTGCGCGGCCTCGGAGGCCTCGGCGGCGGCAGCAGCTTGCAGAGCACACTGCTGCAGCAGGTCCTGCAGCACAGCTTCCTGTCGGCCTGCAGAGCGTTGGTGTCCTGCAGGAAACAAAAGGTTTCCAACTGTTTCCTTCCTAAGGACCCACACTGAAACCTGTCTCCCTCCCTCTCTCTCTCTCTCCTTTTGTGTCGCTTGCCCTGCTGTGTTCTCTTTAATTGATGACGCACGCAGAGTGGGGGGTCAGCGATCAGGTTGCCAGGAGATGGGAGTGTGTGTTGTCTCTCCCTATGAAGCCTGATGTCATTGTGTGTGTGTGTGTAATTAGATAATGTGTGTGAATCATCTCCATTCAGCTCTAATGGAGTCCTCTGCAGCTTATATAACATCTGTCTGTCTGCTCTTTTGTCCCCTGCCAGCCTCCATACTCTGACCTGAGACAAACACTCAGAGCGGGACGCTTCGTCTTTCAGCCAAACAGCAGGAAAAACCCAAGATCCTGCAGCCCCAAGACGCCAGAACCAGGTCCATCAGGTTCTGTGCTAAACATCTACAGGAACCAAAGCTGGAAAAACGTACAGATCCACCTACAGAGGGAGAGAGCCATTGGAAAAAAGAAGTCCTTTTAAAATCACAATTCTAACTTTTGATTTCAGTTGATTAAAGTCAAAATCTTAAGTAAATGGGAAAGTTTTTTTTTTTTTAAAAAGTCAAAACTCAGAAAAAAGTAAAAATTCTGTGGAAAAGTGAGAATTCCCTTTTTTTCAGTGACCCTAACCCTCTTCCATATCCATCCACAAGTAAACTCTATGTAATATAACTAATAACGATCATTAATAAATACTCTGACCTAAGATTTGAGAATCCTTCTTATCTGCTTTTACATGTCTACGTTGGAAACCGGACATGTAGAGGTCCACGTATACAGTCTGCGACAAATAATGCACCGCTTTGTCACAACCATTGTTGATTTCCAAACCTGTGAGACCGACCAGAAATAAGCAATGACATCAGTGGACGATATTCACAGAAAAAAAACAACACTAATGTCTCAGATGATCTCTGATTTCCACTGGACTCTCTGGTGGTTTGGTCGTACAATGTGACAACACGCAACACACCAACCGATTTCACTCCCCACCTCTCAGTCAGATGGGAAATTTCACAAAACTCAAGATCAAACATGAGTTCAGAGTAAATAATCATGGCTGCCCATGGCAATAATCAGTGAACAACAATACAAAGAGATCTTGGATGATCTCCAACTTCCACTGGACTCCCTGGTCGCCATGGCAGTTGGTTTGTCTTTTTTGTGTTTTGGATTGCCGTCCATGTTTCCGTTTCACCATCTGATTGGCTATGCATCACATTCAACAGGCTGCATTCTCATTTGACTTTGGAGGAACACCACATGCTGCAATATAAGATCAACGTGTTGAATATTCCTGATTTTAGATCAGCGCAGTCCTGACATCTTTCCTAGCAGACCAGATCACTCTGAACACACGGCAGAAAAATCTAAGATCATCTCTTGAATAAAGTGAATGAAGTTGTTTTCCAAAAGTTTTCCAAAGTTGTTTTTGCCAGTTTATTCATGGCGTTTACTTGTTTGAGTCGAGCTAATTTGTCTGTGAATGTAAGAGACCTAGTTGGGCTTCAGAGATTTACAAAAGTTTGAAACAGCTAGCTTAGAAACCAGGTTTGGGTTAACCCAGCACCACGCTAAGTCATCAACGTCACTGTTGTTTTATGACATTAGCCTCTCTGCTATGTGCAGTAAGAGTTGTTAAATTAAAGAAAAATATGTAAACAAAGCACTAACGCTTACAGCTTAGTTAGTGCTACCATCTTGCTACTACGTTCTCCAACATGTTGTGTAACTCCCACGGACACAGGCTGGTTTCCCCAAACTGGCAGAAATGGGCACCGAAGTTCAAAGGTATCCGAACTCGAACCAGTTCAAGAATGAGTTTGTTTAGTGGAAATGTACATTTAACTACCTGTACCTGGTAGTTAAATGTAGCCTTTAACTACCAGGTACAGGAGCAGTACCTCATTATAACTAGGTTTATATCTCAAAAAAAACAAAAATATTTTCTATTTTAAACAAGACAGACCACAGTAGTAAAACAGAAACAACTCTTGGAAATTTTAGAAGACACGGGGTGATAAGAAAGAGTCTTTATGGCTTTTTAACAAATTGTGTTGTGATCTTTTTATATCTTGTTACAGTGAGAAACCTACACTATGACATAAAATTGTCTCATTTTAATGAGAAAGTTTCTCATTGCAATGCTACTGAATTTATTTTCTAACTATGACAGTTAAATGCTTCCATCGAAACATGCTGTGAGTGCTTGCCCAACATCAGTGTCTGACCTCAGAATTGGTCAGCAACTCCTCTAAAAACATAGCATCCCAGAGGAGATGAAGCTGAAGGCAGACGAGCAAATGGTTCTGGTTCTGTGTCTAATGGTGGATCTGAAGAGAAGCTGTGATCAGAACCGGTTCTGAAGTTGCAGCTGAATGGATTCCGTGCTGCTCTGTGGCTCCATTGGGAAATATTTTTCTCTCATGGAGATGAGTTTTAATATCATCACCAGAAACAGACAAAGTTTGATTAGATTGAGGTTATTAGCGACAGTCATGGGTTTATGTGTCCCTGCTGCCCCTCCGGTTCTGATGAAACTGGTCCCAGTTGGTCAGTAAGTGTTCGGTTCATTTCCTGAACCTGCAGGCAGAGACTCGTTGAGCCGGTGGAGGCAGCACCTGAACGGGCCCGACAAGTTGTTCCGGTAAGCTCTGCAGGTTTCTCTGCTCTCAACGTGTCGCCGAGCACCGATGCAGGATGTTTCATTTCCTGCTGGGAATGACGGCTTTAATTAGCAGGAACTCCAGGGAGCGCCGCATCTGAGAGGAACGCATTAACCTCCTGACCCGACGGGCCTCAGTAGGATGTTAAACCTCCTCCTGGGGGGAGAACAGCAGCCAGAAAGTATTCCTACCCTCTCTGTGACGCGTTCACCAAACCTCAGAAACCAAAGCTGACCTTCTTTCTGCAGAAAATGAGTCAGAAAAAGTTTCCAAACCCTGAACTGAACTGTGATATGGAAGCAAAACAACATTTTAAAAAACATTTTTAATGATGTTGAATCTGAAAAGTGTGGCATGCATTTGTATGAAGCTCCTTTTCGTCCTGACACCCCGAAATAAAAAAATTCTGCGTAATTAATTTCTAGTTCACATGGCAAAATAATTTAGCAGATTTTCTCCTTCTAAGGACACCCCGATCATCATGATGCCATAGAGAAAATCTTAAGATTTTCCTTCTGACGTTTAGCTAGAGCTGGGCAATCATTTTTTTCTTTTCAAGAAATGTTTTCAAAAAGGGTGTTTTATCAATTATTCCTTCTGTGAGTTGAACATGACTATTAATGTTGGTCTATAAGATTTTTTGTTGAATTATGAGAATAAAGTTACAAGGTTAGCAGACTAAATTTCACCAGAAGAATGTATTAAAATTAAGAGAAAAAAGTCATTTTATGGATAAAATGGCTTAGATATTTAAGTTTTTAATTTTTGTGTTGGGGTTCTCATAAAATTACTAATTTATTCTTCTAATATTACGGCTTTATTATCATATTAGTATGTCTGTATTTTGTACATCTTTAACTCCCATCTCCGGCAGAACTTTGAACACGTTCCGGAGGAGATGGGGGACATGGAGTCTTAGTTCCATGCCTCCATTGTCGAGGCAGCTTATAGGAGCTGTGGCCGCAAGATTGTCGGTGCCTATCAAGGCGGCAACCCTTGAACCTGTTGGTGGACACCTTTGTGAGGGATGCTGTCAGGCTGAAGAAGGAGTCCTATCGGGCCTTTTTGGCCTGTGGTACTCCAGAAGCAGCTGATGGGTACCGGCAGGCAAAGCGGCATGTGGCTCTGGTGGTTGCTGAGGCAAAAACTCAGGCATGGGAGGTGTTTGGAGAGGCCATGGAGAAAGATGTCTGCACGACTTCGAGGCAATTCTGGTCCACTATCCGGCATCTCAGGAGGGGGAAATAATGCAAAACCAACACTTTTTATAATGGGGATGGTGTGCTGATGACCTCGACTCGGGACATTGCGGGCCGGTGGGCAGAATACTTCGAAGACCTCCTCAATCTCACCAATATGCCTTCCATTGAGGAAGTTGAGCCTGGGGACTCTGGGTCGGGCTCTCCAGTCTCTGGGGACGAGGTCGCCGAGGTGGTTAAAAAGCTCCTCGGTGGCAGGGCCCCAGGGGTGGATGAGATTCGCCCGGAGTTCCTCAAGGCCCTGGATGTTGTAGGGTTGTGTTGGCTGACGCGTCTCTGCAATATTGCATGGACATCGGGCGCAGTTCCCCTGGATTGGCAGACTGGGGTGGTGGTCCCCCTGTTCAAAACGGGGGACCGGAGGGTTTGCTCCAATTATAGGGGAGTCACACTCTTAAGCCTCCCTGGCAAGGCCTATTCAGGGGTTCTGGAGAGGAGGGCCCGTTTTGATAGTCGAACCTTGGATTCAGGAAAAACAGTGTGGTTCTGGTTCTGGTCGTGGAACACTGGACCAGCTCTACACCCTCAGCAGGGTCCTGGATGGTGCATGGGAGTTCGCCCAACTGGTCAACATGTGTTTTGTGGTCTTGGAGAAGGTGTTTGATCATGTCCTTCGGGGAGCCCTGTGGGGGGTTCTCCGGGAGTATGGGGTACCGGGCCCTTTGATACGGGCTGTCAGGTCCCTGTATGACCGGTGTCAGAGTCTGGTCTGCATTTCCGGCAGTAAGTCGGGCTCGTTTCCAGTGAGAGTTGGACTCCCTGGCTGCCCTTTGTCACCGATTCTGTTCATTACTGTCATGGATAGAATTTATAGGCGCAGCGAGGTGTTGAGGGCATCTGTTTCGGTGGCCTTAGGATTGCATCTCTGCTTTTTGCGGATGATGCGGTCCTATTGGCTTCATCAGGTTGTGATGAAGCCAATGTGGGTGTCCTGCCCCAAGTGGAGGAGTTTAAGTATCTCGGGATCTTGTTCACGAATGAGGGAAGAAGGGAGCGGGAGATCGACAGGCGGATTGGCGCAGCGTCTGCCGTGAAGCGGGCGTTATACCGTCCGTCTGTCGTGATGAAGAGAGAGCTGAGTCAAAAAGCGAAGCTCTCGATTTACCGGTCGATCTACGTTCCCACCCTCAACTATCGTCATAAGCTCTGGGTCATGACCGAAAGAACGAGATCGTGGATACAAGCGGCCGAAATGGGTTTTCTCCTTAGGGTGTCTGGGCTCTCCCTTAGAGAGAGAAGCTCGGTCATCTGGAAGGGACTCAGAGTAGAGCCGCTGCTCCTCCACTTCGAGAGGAGCCAGTTGAGGCTTGGGCATCTGGTCAGGAGGCGTCCTGGACGCCTCCCTGGTGAGGAGTTCATGTCCCACTAGGAGGAGGCCCCGGGACATGCTGGGAATGCCTTGGGATTCTCCCAGAACAGTTGGAAGAAGTGGCTGGGGAGAGGGGCCTGGGCCTCCCTTCTTAAGTTGTTACCCCCACAACCCGACCCCAGATAAAGCGGAAGAAGATGGATGGATGGATGGATGGATGGATGGATGTATAGGTATTTTGTAACAATATGACTATTTTTGCAACAAAAAAAACACACAAAACAAACTGTAGTCTGTCTCTAATATTCTATCATAGAGTTGACCTGAATTCACTGTCCAAATAAAAATAAGCTGTAAAACATGCTTATAAAGCAAGATGGCAGCCCTGGGCGTGCTGATATCACTCAGATCGCATTGGGTGTCCCGGTATGTTGGGTCCCCCGGTACGTTGGGTCCCCCGGTACGTTGGGTCCCCCAGTACGTTTGGTACCCCGGTACATTTGGGCCCCCGGTCTGTTGGGGCCTCCAAGTTGCAGCCTGTCCCTGGCCTGCAGCTCTGATGCTCCACAGACACAACCAGCTTCATGTTTAAATCAGATGAAATATTTTCCACAGAATATCAGCGTTATATATCAGTGTCAGGAAGATGCAGGCCATCTTGGACAGCGAGTTTCCGCTGCTCCATGACGTGCTGGCCGGATACAGGAGCACCTTCAGCCAGAGGCTCATTTTGCCAAAGTGCGCCACAGAAAGTCATTTCTGCCTGTTGCCATCAGGCTTTACAAAGACCAAGTCTGTGCTAATTGATTCCATTTTTTTCTGCGCTCATTTATAGGTTATTTATTGATTAATATATGGCATGTGATTGCTTGTTATCTATTTATTTGTTTATATCCAGTCATTTTGAAATTATCACTCTTAGGTATATATATTAAGATGGAATAGCTTTCAACAAATAAGGGGATCAATAAAGTATATTCTATTCCACTCTAAATGGCTGCTGCAGGAATATTTACTTTAACAGGCCGTTTCTGCCGTCAGTGATGGATGGAGATGGCTCCGTTTTCTGCATCGTCTCCGACCGTTTCATGAACTCTCCAAGGAGTTTTATTTCTTCTAGCAAAATAAGATTTGACCATTTTAAGCAAAGTTTTCTTCAGATTTTCAGCTCCTTTACATCGGAGGTATTCAACATGGGGGTCGCAACCCCTTGGTGGGTCGCAGATGTACAACCACAGGCGTTGAGAAATTTTTGTTTAATGAGACACTTTTCATTTAAAATTTGATGCTATGTCTTAAAGTACGGATTAGCATGACTCTAAAATGAATCAGGATGAGGAATAAAGTATTTTAGTGAGAAATGAAAACATCAGCGAGTGAAAATCTGTTCATTAGGTTGAAAGTTAGTTTTTTCATGACAGTAGGCCTTATATTAATGTTTGTAATAAAAATATGAAATAATGAAAAAATGAGTTATTTGTATTAAATACATGATAAAGATACGGTTGTAAGTTTTAATGTGTGATGCTCCTGGAGTCCCACCTGGCCGAGTGTTTGGACTCCTGGAGTCGTTCTGCATCAATTACTGCAAACAGCCGTTTTTAATCAGATCCACTTCCTGCCAGCAGCTCGGAGGTTCTGGTCCGGTTTGAAACCAGCCGAACCGGTTTGTCTCAGAGCCTCAGTCCAACCTGGAAACCAGCAGCTGGACTTCCTGGAGCTGGACTTCCTGGAGCTGGACTTCCTGTGGGAATGTCCTCCAGGTCCTGAGGTTCCAGAACCAGAACCAGAACCCGTTCTGCTGAGGAGACCCTGCAGGAAGCCATCCCAGCATCACCTGAGACTCTGCAGAAGAAGGTCAAGCTCTGATCTGACGTCATCTAGCTGCTCAGTGACGTCACCATGAAGGTGATTACAGGCCGGAAGCTGCGCGCTAATCAATCTCAGTGACTGACAGCTGATCAGCATCCTCAGCGCGTGCGCTGTGACGGTCACGCGGGCCGGTGAACGCGTGCGTAGCTGCGAGTGCGTGTGTGCGCGTGCCGGTGTGCGCGTGTGCGTGTCTCTCACGGTGTTCCGGAGGTCCTGCAGCGCTACGCTCATCCTGGAGCTGCGAGCCGGAGAGCAGCGCGCTACGGCCGGCCCATCCTCCCCGGGCTGTCCGCCTGTCCGCTGGGTCGGTGTGTCCGCCGCTGCCGCTGGATCAGAACCGGGACCAGGACCGGGAACAGAACCGGGACCGGGATCGGGATCAGGACGGGTTTCTGCTCTCTCCTCTCCTCTGCCTCTCCGTGACTCCTCAGACCCCGCCCAACATCCAACCAGCCGCTTCCTCTCACAAACAAACACACCCCGAGACACACGGGGACTGACGTCATCACACGGCCTACGTCACCTCCTCCAGCTCCCACATCTGTCTGTCTGTCTGTCTGTCTGTCTGTCTGTCTGTCTGTCCGTCCGTCCGTCCGTCCGTCTGTCTGTTCGTTCTGGTGGATCCGGGTCAGTTGGATCTGTGCATTGACGGTCAGAACCTCAGCAGAACCTGAAGTTCTGTTAGTTTTTCTCTGGAGCAAAAAGATTTATCCTTCATTCTGGTTTTATTACCTTCATTTTTTCATGTTTGTTCCTCCTAACTTTCCTCTTTTTTCATTTATTTACAATTTATTATTTTTAGTTTATTGATTTAATCTTGATTTTATTCTGGAGTTTGTTCTAATTTGAATCTTTTTCTTTATAATAATTTTTTATTTATTCATTTATAATTGAATCCAGACTTTATTGCTGTTTTTAGATCCTGGTTCTGTTCTGCTTGGATTTTGGGGATTATTCCCATTCAGTCTTGTCTTTATCTGTTTATTTTCACATGCAAACTGATTTGTTTTACTTTTTATTCTGTTGTATTTTTTCTTGTTTTTATTTTTTATATTCTTGATTTAATTCAGGTTTTATTCTGATTTTCTCTCGTCTTTTTCGGGTTTTGCTCCATAATTCAGTTTTCTTCCAGTAAATCCTCATTTATTTGTTTTGAATATTTCCCTCTGGTTGTCTCATAAATGTTTCCTCCTGACTCCATCTTTGTTGATGGTAATCATGAGGAGAAAGTTGGGGTTTCTCAGCTGTCAGTGGACCGGAACCAGAACCAGAACCAGAACCTTGGCAGGGATTTGAACTTGCAGCCTGTCAGGCAGCTGATTGTTCTGGTTTGAGTCGAAGGTTCTGCATTGTTCTGCTCTGAGCTCCGACCGTGTTTCTGCAGGAAACCACCTGTTCGACGTGTCTGAGCGGCTACTTCCTGCTTCCTACTTCCTGCTTCCTGTCACCTGCACAGGTGCGGCTCTGTAGCAGGGAGGAATGTGGGACGCATAAAGATCCTGATTGCACCTGAAGGCATCAGGGGGATTCCGTCAGGAGCCTCTGAGACGATCCAGAAGCATAAACAGTTCTGCCCCCTGCCGGCAGAAAGCAGGAACTGCGCCGACGGAAACCTTCAGACTGTCTTATAAATGAATTTAATGTTTAAACTAAATAAAAATATATTTGTCTGATAAAAAGACAATATTTTCTTTGTCATTTTATGTTTCATGTTTGAGCTCCAGAGGAGATTCAGGTGAAAAATATTTAAGAGTTATCGTTAGCAGAGTTAGCGTAAAGCTAAATATTTAGATCCAAGATAAATGTCTGAAGCTGAGTGTTTATGTCTCTAGCTAAATTTTAAGCTAGTGAGATAAATATTTAGCTTCAAACAAAATACTTAGTAAGCTGAATATTTAGTTTGAAGCTAAATATTTAGTCCGCTAACTAAATCAGTTTTTGGTCCTGATCTGCTGATCTGAGCTGATCCAGGAAATCTTTTTCCAGTGGCTCAGTGGCTGATTAGCTGGGAATCAGTTAAATCTTAGAAACCCAGAACTTTTCCACTTTGGACCAACGGGTCTGATATTTGGTTTATTTATCAGAACTTTCTGTAGTTTCCGTTCAGTTCTGCTCGGATTGTCCAAACGGTTGAGGAGCGTCAGGAAAAAGACCTGCTGGTTCTGATAGTTTCAGAAAACTAAAGGCAGAACAACAGGTCCAAAAGAAAAGGTTGGGAGTAAAGTGTTGCCTTACAGCTCCCCCTGCTGGTCACAGACCCACAGCGCAGTCTGAAGATCAGGAATCTTCTGAGACGATCCTCCTCATCCTCAGAAGGATCTTCATCTTCTGCAGCTGCTGAGTCTGAGGAAAAGTTCTCCAGAAGGAGAAGAAACAGAAGAAGAAAAATTAAAAACACAAGGCATCATATCAGGACAAGCTTAAAAATAATAAAATAAGGTGCTTGTTAAATATCAGTTTTCCCTGAGTTGATATATTGCACAGAAAACCCCACAGCTGCATGAAGTTTCCCATGTTCCCAGTGGAAGCAAAACTCCAGCCTCCAACACTTCCACAGAGCCGAGATGAGGTCCAGCCTGGACTCTGTCTCTACGTCAATAAATAAACATTTTGGCTTCGGCAATTAAGAAATTTAAAATCTGGCACTTTGGCCTGCTGGCTTTGCTGCTGCGAGAACTTGGCTGAGCAAACAGGAAGGGGCGGGACGGACCTTCCGGTCAGTCTCAGACCTTATGTGGAAATGGGACCATTATACTCCGGAAGTGAAGGGGGCGCTATTTCCTATATTATTCGCGTTTTCCCGTTTTTATTTTCTTTTGAAATCTGTGATATATCTTCACCTTTAGGAAGGAGTTTCTCTCTCAGCTTGTATTTGAACTTCTCTCTTTTATTTACTTCAGCGCAGCTCACAGTTTTTAACAAATTCCGTAGTTTTCTCTGTACTTCTAAATCTGCTCCTTAGTCGCATCTTCTCGGCCTGCTGCTGCCTCTAGTGGCGTGGGGTGGTAGCACAACTAATCTAATGACATCACTAAATCAGAATACCACAAAGTCTTTATTATTTATTCATTCTGGCATTACTGGAACAGTAGAAGATAAATTCCCTCACAAAAGAACATACATTTCCATTTTCTTAAGGAAGTAGAGATAATTAAATGGCCTAAACAAAACCTGGAAGTGGTTCCAATTTCTCTCGATGGCCAACTTGTTAAAACTGGCCAATTTTAAATACCTCACGTCATTCCTGGACAGTCGGTCAACTGTGCTGAAAACCCTGGCTATATCTTTAAAAACTGTTCTCAGAGACTCTGTCTCTTAAGAAGACCAGGTGACCTTGGGGTTACCTAACTAGAGGTCGTGTACAAGACAATGTTGGGTGTTTTAACTTTTCATCTCCTCAGCTGGTTTGGTCACATGAGCTGCAGACTAACAGACAAAGTTTTAACAATGGCGGGTAAAGCAGCAGGTAAATGGTGGCGAAACCAAAAACACTCTGTCTCAACTGTTTGCTGAAAGAACATGGAAGCTGGCAGGAATATTTTATCAGAGAGCCTCCGCCCTCCTTATTCATCAGTTTGAAGATGTTACTGTGTTCCTCTGGTAACTAAGAACATCAATTAAAAGTCATTTATTGACAGTGCAATAATTATTCTAAGGCCAAACTACGTGATAACATTTACCTTTAGCTTGCTAAGTGTTTTAGTCGATGCACAAATTGTTCATATTGGGATTCTACTTTATTGTTCTAGATCAAAGGAAAATTTCCACCTTTATAGATTAAATAATTTCATCTTTTTTTCCCTATATATATATATATATATATATATATATATAAAGTCTCTACCAACAAAACGTCTCTCAGAACAACAAGGCGCCATAAAAGCAAAAATAAGAACTTTAGCTTGTATCTGTTTAACAACCCTGGTTGTGACAAATAGATTTATTAATCTTCTGTGAACCTGATTCATTTGTTTGTTATTGAATTTTGCTCAGTTAAGTTTCTTATGAGTACATTATAAATGGTATTTTACAATTTCTTTTGTTCCCCCCTATAATTGATGGAGATGTATAGATACTACTTATAATTTATAAAGTTCAGGCTTCACAGCTTTTAAACGGTGAGAAGAAGAGTGGGGTCAGAGGTCAGATCAGTCCAACACAAGTGGAAACAGCTCCACCTACTGGACATAATAAACGTACAATCAAACAGCAGCAATAATTTGAGTTATTGAAAAAATTGGTTAATTTTCAACGTCATATTTTCACAGTTTGAAACTAAATATATAATCATCATTATGTATTTAGTTCCAAACTAAACATTTAGTTTGCTAATTAAATACTTAACTCAAGGCTACATTTTGTATATGTTTAGTCAGTCCGACCGTCGGACTGGTGATGAGACCCGGTTGGTTCTGTTAAAACAGTAAACTGTTGGACCTGGAGATGTTCGGTTCTGTTCCCCTGCAGCAGCTGGAGATGTTTGCTGACCACTAAGTCATAACAAGGGCTTGACCACAACAACCAGTCAAATTGTGAAATATTTTCCTGTTAGTGGCCTCGACTTGTCTTAGTTCCTGAAAGTCCTTAGTTTAGTTTGGGTCTCCCTCAGTCTTGGTCTCAGCCCGTACCGTCTTGGTATCGACTTCTGGTCCTGGTCTCTTCACTCCAACCCACGGAGTCCCTGTTTTCCTCTCTGACCTCAGAACGGGCTCCTTCTGGACACACAACCCACGGCGATGAAGCCTGAAGTTCTGCCTCTGGCTCTGAGGGACGGCAGGAGGAGGACCTGGTTGGGTTCGGTTTGGACCAGAACTCAGCCGAAGTCACTCAGAGGACGAGGATCAGACACACATGCGTCATTTGAATGAAACATCCTGAAACCTGTGGAGCACCAGCTCCTCCCAGCTCCTCCCAGCTCCTTCCTTTCTTCCTCCTTCCATCCTCTGCTGCTTCCCAACGAGGCGTCAGGAGGAACTCGTGAAAGAGCAGCTCTTTATCGTCACCTTGTCGTTCGGCAGAAGAAAAGCCGCAGCTGCGTCTCTGAATGAGACGAAGATGAAAACCTTCGTGGCGGCGGCGTCTCGCTCTGGCAGCTTTTTGTTCTCAGAGAGACGGAGGCGACAGGAAGCTGAATCATCCTCACCTGTCAGAGCGCGCGCCTCGTCGCCTGGAGTTTGACAGAAACACGAACAGCCTGCTGACATCTGAAGGCCGTTTGGCGCTCGGCGGGGAACAGAGGAACCGTGTTTGGAGTCTGGGAGGTTTTAACGGCCGACCATCCGGCCGACATGAACCGTCTTCAGGCTGATCCAACATTGGCTCCGATTTCTCCTGCCTGACCTTCTTCATCGTTGATGTTTGGATAATTGTATCAACCTGTCAGACCTCTCAGGTCTCCTGGTTCTGGTTCTGCCCTGCATCAGAACCAGAACCAAACATGGAGAAGCAGCATTCATCTTCTATGCACCACAAAACTGGAGAAAACGTCCAGAAAACTGCAGTACAGCAGAAACACTGAGTTCCTTCGACTTCAGACTAAAATCCTTTTAGAGTCGATTCTGAACCAGAATCAATGGGACATTGATCAATATATTTGATGGGTATCAATGACTCTGATGATGTCACTCATCAAAATGTGACATTTGTTCAGCTGTGGACTGTACGGTGTTTCCTGTATGATTGATTGATTGATTGATTGATTGATTGATTGATTGATTGATTGATTGATTGATTATTCCCTCTGGTTCTGGATGCAGCTGTTAGCTGGAGGATTATCATTTCTCTTCTTAGCCTGAGAAGAGAAAGATGATGACCACTCACAGCTTCCCGACAGAACCAACCTAAGAGTCCTGACCTGTTTATAGTGCCACTGCCACCTACTGTTGGATTAATGCAACTGCAAGTGGCTGCTGCTGGACTCGGCGGTGGAAGTGGTACTAAATGTTTTTGTAAAGCCTGGTTCACATGGAAAGGTTTAAAAACTGTTGGCCAGTTTTCAAAACCTGATAATAAATAATCTTAGCTGTAACAGGTTTGGTTGTTTCATTAAAACTTTTATTTTAATGAAATAAAAGTTTCATTATTTTACTCTTACTTGAGTAAAAATATGTTGAAGTAGTTCTACTCTTACATTAGTACATTTTTTGTTTGTTTCGTTTTTCTCTGCTAACAGTGAATAACAAAGCAAAACGTCACATATCCCCTACTCCAACATCTTTCTAACCAAAACGGCCAGACGGAGACTCAAAGAGGAAAAAAAGCAAAAGCAAAGGAGGAGGAACAGCAGAGCGGATGGAGTCATCCAGGACATGTCAGTGTGGAATATCGTCTCTGCTGCCTGGATATGGAGCTGTTAGCAGTCTTCAGTCAGAGGCCTCTTTGGATTTGTTGTAAGACTGACTGCTACAGCTGCGACTTCATCACCGTCCACAACGGCTGTTTGAAGGTACCAAGACGATTTCAATTCAAATATTATTGGGCTGAATTTATTTAGCTCTGTATTTTCATCATTCTGTGTTTACGCTCCGGGTCGGAAGTAAAAGTTTCATTGTTGTTGATTGAGGCTCTGAACCAGCAAAGCAAAGGAAACGAACCGAGGGGCGGAGCTAAACTCAGAGGGGCGGAGCTAAACTCAGAGGGGCGGAGCCAAACCATCAGATTCAAACGTTAAATCTCCCAGAGTTTGTTCCTTCAGGAAGCAGAACCTTCCAGAGCGAACAGAACCGCCTGTCGGGTCAAACTGTGGCTCCGCCCACTTCCCGTATCGCCGGCCTGCAGACTGACCCCAGGGCACGGTGCTTTACCCACAATGCACCAGGGTTCAACTCGGATCCAAATCTGCCGACACGCGATAATGTAACCATGGCGACCAGCTTTGTTTCTGCTGCTGTCCCACTAGTCAGGGCTGACTGATGGCAGCTTGACCTTTGACCCCTTTGAGATGGGATGACATTGTCATGCTGTGTGTGTGTGTGTGTGTGTGTGGGTGTGAGTGCGTTGCTTCCTCTTGCTGCTGATTAGTCTTTTTGTTTCCAATGAATCGACTTTTTAAGGTGAGAAACGGCATCAGCATCTATTCACACACACACACATACCCACACCAACACACACACACTCACACACGCCCGCACACGTTGAGCTGAAGTGTGTGTGTTCCAGTAAAGCTTTCAGCTGTAATTAAAGCTCATCAGCGTTTATTAGAGCGTTTGAAACGCAGCCGTCTGATTGGCTGCTGGGCTCTTTGTGCGTCTGCAGCTGCAGCTTCCTGTTAGCGGAGAAACGCTCGGCGTGTGAAGACACCTGCCGCGGCGCCGCAGGAAGTCCTCAGCTCAGAGTTCAGCTCTGGACCGGCTGAGCAGCAGAACCTCAGAACCGGCTGTGATCTACTGGAACGTTACGAGACGTTCTGCGTTTTAATTTGTGACATTCGGTCCACGTGTCGACAACGAGCATCTCAAACTAAAACTGACTTTTTACATCCAAAATTAGGAAACAGTAAAAAGGTCAGGCTAAGAAAACCACAAAAATAAAGTCAAAGTACAAAGAAGAGTAGAAACTCTGAATACTACAAGAATAAACTCACAACAATACGCAAAATAAAGTCATAACAAGATGAAATATCATGTGAATAAAGTCAATATAATTAGAATTAAGTCGTATGAGGAAAAATCATAATACAAGAATAAACTCAGAATATTACCAGAATAAAGTGAAATGACAAAAAATGTCTTAACATTATGAGAATAAATCCTGACACTTAGCCTGTGAAAAAGTCGAGCTCCTGTGACTGGAGGAGGGGCTTAGCGCTGTCAATCACCCTGGTGTATGCTTCTCAGTGTGCTCATGGTAGGGACACATCAGACCTTTGCAGATAAACTGTTAATGCGCTGTAACTGGCGGCTATGCTAACTAGCTTAGCATCCTGACGGTGTGTTGAGGTGAACCAGAGAAAAGATGAGCTTCATGACGACCTCACAGATTTTCATGATGCCGTTTGTAAAGCTTTGTGTCAATTTCATTTCGTTTTTTTCTGTATGTTTGTGAACCTACGTGTGTTTTTTGCTTGTCACTTTGCTGCTGATTTTTCTCACTGAGGAATAATAAATAATATTTATATTTCTTATTGGACTTTTGTGTAAATGTTCTGATCATCTGTTCTTATTTTTAGACCCAAAAATGACTAAATAAAGTGTTTTTAAAAATAAATAAATGTGATTTTCTGGATTATTCCAGATTGTTTTCTCGCACATTTCAACTTGATAATAATTATAAACTTCAATACTCTTTATTTAGAGAAACCTGATGAATAATTAAATACTGATTTTTCCTGCCACATAATGAATCCAAAGGACTTAAAATGTGTGAAGAACTGATTCTTTGTCCTCTGAAACGCTGCAAATGTTTTATTACTGTGAGACTTTAAATGAATTCTGTTTCCATCGTCTCTCCCTGCAGCATATTTAATTAAAAGCACTAAAAAGAGGAAAAGCTGTGAGGGAAAAGCTTCGGTGTGACATGTTGGAGAAACGGAGCGGCGAGTCGCCGAAACGCCGTCAGGATAAAAACTGAGCTCCGTTTATGGGCCGTTTGTAGGTTAACAGCAGGAATTTGGGTTTTTTAGCCATTAGAGATAATTATTAGTCATTAGAGATAAGACTGGGGGTTCATTCTATAAAGTCATATTTGTCCTATTTATTATTTTGTAACAGTTTCGTAGTAAATATTTAGTTTGAAGCTAAATATTTAGCGAGGAGATAAAAATGCAGCTCTAAACTAAATACTGAGACCTGATCGTTTAGCTCTACACTCGAAATCAAAACTAAAAGTTTAGCTAATTTGCAAATGAACTTGCTGATAAGTGTGGAGGATGTGACTTCACTGGTAACACTGCAGAAATACAACATTTTACCAAGTAAGATTGGTAATATTTTATATCTCAATACGCTTGAAATGAGGCAAAACTAACAAGCAGCTTTTCAGCAAGATGTAAGGAAAAATAGGTCCAGTTCTGTTATTTCACATATAACAAGACATTTTATCACGTTATAAATGAAACAATCTGCTAATAAAACCACAACTTTTCCATCAGTTTGTAAGAATTATTGAGCTCATATAACCCACTGAAAAGTTTATTTTAAGGTAGTTTGTTCTTCAAACTACCTTAAAAGAGATTTAATGGTTCATTAAATGGTTTAATGAACCATTAAAATATTTGCACAGGAAACTGAACCAAACTAATATTTGGTAAGATTTTTTTTTTTTAGTGAAAGGGTTGAGCTGATTTGATTATGTTTATCTTTAAAACATCTTATGTAAAACTATTAAATGTTTCATCTAGTAGCTCAAGAAATGTTGAAATGCGAAAAGTGAAGATATTTGTTTGCTTAATTATACATTTTTAGGCCACAAAATTCTACCTGTGATTGTCTGTTTTTCATCCAAAGACCATTTTGATCAGATAAAACCAGCTGTGATTGGCTGGTGGTTCATTTAGATTCAGTTGAATCCGTGAACACAGTCGTTCGAACTTTAAAAAACTTAGTGTGGAAAAACACGTCAAATCTCAGATTTTTGGCCCTCCTGGGTTTCCATAGAAAATGTTTGACATCTAAACTAAAAAAACAAATGATCGTTTGCTTACATACTTATATGTGCTGAAATCAGTCTGACTGCACACAGATTCAGTTTTAGAGAAAAACTGGAGGAAAATGTGAAGATGTTAAATTATTAGTTTAAACCCTCCCAGCATGTAGATGATCAGATCTGAAGATTATGTGAAGCCAGAGTGATTTCAGCCAAACAGTTCAGTAAATCAGGTTCTGATTGGAGATGGCAGAGAAAGAGATCAGAAAAGTAAAGTTAATTTGACCGGAGTGTTTAAATGTTTAAATTAAATGTATTATTTTTAGAAACTGCCTGGAGGTGATATTAGTAATAAATTGGCGCTAAATGAATAAATAAAGTGAAGTGAACTGAATGGTTCCTGTTCGGAGACCGAGGAGCTCAGATCTGATCTGTCATCGGCTCCTCGTTGCCATGGAGACCCCCGGTGAAGGCCAACCCCGCCCTCGTCTTCCTCAGCAGACACAGGAGGTTTTCTCAAACAGGTTTTATTCAAACCGACAATTAAAAATAGCTTCATGGCGTTTACATTCAGAAAGAATCAGCTCAGAAAGGTCAGAACATTTCACCCAAACTGACCAGGGATCAGTTTCTGTACAGCATCTGGGGGGGTGGGGGGGGGGGCTCAGCAGGACGTGAAGGTCTTCCAGAAGAAGTTCTTGCAGCCCGCCTTCCTCTCCCGGGGGGCGAGCAGCGGCCCGCTGCTGGCGGCGCGCTCCAGGTCCACGCGGATGTCCTCCGGCTCGCCTTCAGGGAGGCCGAACCCGTCCTCCTCCAGAGCCTCGTTCTCCATCTGCAGCAGGTCGGAGAGGAGCAGCTCTGCCAGCGAGGAGCGAGACGCGTCCTGGGGGACAGAGGACACAGGAAGGAATCAGAAAACGTCCTGCCACCAGGGGGCGCCTGCTCTTACTCTGAACCCTCCACGGATTCACCAAAAACACGTAAATGACATTTGGACCCGTTGAACCAAAGGGAAACGTTTCCGCTAATCTGCTAATAGCCAAGCTCATTGTTTCAGTTAGCACTTAGCTTCCCCTACATTTGGTCCTCAGGATAAATCCTAAAGCATTTCTTCAGCAAACCTGTGTGAAGTTTTGGTTAAAAATTCTTCAAGTAGTTAGACGACTGTTTTTGAGCTTTTATTTTGAAGTTCCGTTTCCTGTCCTCATGGGGGTTACAGTCTTTTAACGTCCGATATGATTTGAAGTGAACTTAGCGCTTTACCGTTAGCTTAACTAAAGTTTACGATTAGCGCTGCAGTGTTAGCACAGCTAGCCTTCCGGTTAGCAGTGTCCATCACTGGGGATATTATTATTATTATTATTATTATTATTATTATTATTATTATTATTATTATTATTCACGTTTTCAGTTTAAAAGCCAGAATTTAATGAAACGACGAGACGTTTGGGCTTCAGAAAAAATCCTGAAAGTTTCCAGATCTGGAGCTAAAAACGCTTCAATAACAACGAGAGCTGAAATCTGAACTCACCACAGAGGTCAGAGTTCAACGTTTAACCTGATTTTCTTCTGGATCTTCACAGGACAACAGATGAGATTCAGTTTTGGTTCTGAAGCTGCAGATATTAAACCTGTTTTTCTCCCATCAGCTTCATTAAACTGGTTCATGCTGGGATAAAACCAGGTCAAGAAAATTTGTTTTCCTCAGATGGAGATTTTTAGACTAAATCGCTGATGATTTATTCATTTCAGAGCATTTTTAGTTCAGCTGGAGATTCTGAGCCGAAACGCGGATCAGCCAGAAACCAGCAGCTTTAAACGTTCATTTAAAACCTTCGTTTCAGTTTGTTTTATATCTCCAGTTCCAGTTCTGAACCCAAACCAGGCGTCTGCAGCATTTACACTCTGCCAGAAAAATGAAACTCATTTCAAAACGCAAATGTACAAAAAGTTGAAATGTTTGAAACAATGATATTTGTAAATTATTATATATTAAAAACACATTTCCAACTTACAACCAAAAAATAGATAAATATATGTACATGTATTTTAGTTTGATTCTGTTGAAAATATTAACTGCTTAAAAAAACTTTTTTTACTGTATTTTTAAAAGTTTTGGATGAAACTAAAGAAACGTCATAAAATCTGAACTTCATATTTCACTGGAGCCGTGATGAAATATTCGTCTCTTCCTTCTGGTTTCAAATAAACTGATAATTATTCTGCAGCAAATAAGGAGAAGAAATTCAAATCCATATTCCAGAGCAAGTTTGTGGTAAAATAAAGTTAAACAGAAGGAAATGAAATGAGAATATTATATTTAATAATATTAATAATCATAATTTTCAACAGCAAATGCGATTTCTGCACATCAGTTTAGTCACAAGTTAAATAAAAATGTTTCTAAAAGTGATTCTAAAGTTCAGATCATATTTTTAAATTTATAAAACTTAAAATGTAATAACTCAGATGTAAGATGCAGGATATTTATTCTCTATTAGAAATGATTATAAAATAATTTTATGCAACTGCAAATCAAACGTTTACCTTTAATGATAATCATTAATTAACACATTAATGTTTAAACTAATACAACTAAAAACTGCGGAGTTTTTGTCTTAATTTGACTTCAGAGAAATAAAAAAAAAACTTCCGATTATTAAAATCATTTGTTGCGCAAAATTATTAATCAAATATTAAAACAGCGACTTTACTTTTATGACCCGGGATAATTTCAGATTTCTCTGTAACTTTAAACAGAACTTCGGTCCAGTTTAAAGCGCGGTTCTGATCGGTTCCGATCGGTTCCGACCTGTTTGGAGCTGAGCAGCGGGGTCCGGTGCAGCAGCAGGCGGAGTTTGGAGTCTCTCTGTGCGGCGGAGGAGCAGCTGATGGAGGCGCTGAGGGAGAGGAGGAGCAGGAGGAGGCAGCGCAGGCTGAGGGAGGACAACATCTTCATCCTGTCTGTCTGTCTGACTGTCTGTCTGACTGTCTGTCTGTCTGTGTGTCTGTCTGACTGTCTGTCTGTCTGTCTGTCTGTCTGTCTGTCTGTCTGACTGTCTGTCTGCGGCGCGGCGGCTCTTCTGCCTCTGTCCCGGGAACGAGCGGCTCTTATAGTCCTGCTGGCGTCACCCGATGGACGGAGGGGGTGACTGATGATGATGATGATGATGTTTCCATCTTTTTAGTGAAATGATCCGTTTTTCAGCTCCTCTTCTTCTGGTTTCCTGCTGATCGCTCCGTGGGTTTGTCAACCCGAGGCCCGCGGACCCCAGCAGGACGCTCAGAGACGATCCAGGGTTCAGAGTTCAGAGTTCAGGTGTTTTCCTGACTCAGTTTTCTACCAGTTTAGTTCGTATTTGGGACGTTAGAATATTCTGTACCACTTTATTTGAAGGGATGTGTCGGCTAGTAACTGGTTACTTCAGTAGCTCTTTTAAAAAAAAAAAATGATTGTAAGAAAACTTTAACTTTTTACTTTTACTTGAGTAATTTTGATATAAAGTACTTCTACTCTTACTTGAGTAAAATGTCAGGATTAGATGTTCTGAAACATCCAGCTCTTGTAACTGAGGATAAATTTGTTCAATCAAACTGAAAAACAAACTGAAAACTGACTGAATGCAGTTTAACTCTTGTTCTATGTGGCTCATCCATTTCTTATCTGCATGATTTTGGTTTCGGTTTTATTTTTTTGGCCAATGTAACAAAATGTTTGGACATCCCTCTTCCAGCCGCTCCCATGGCAACCGGAGGTTTGGTAACGTGATTTTTTTTGCCACCTGTTTCGTTTTCGTCCAACTTATTCATAGTTCCTGTTTTGTCTCCATTTTGGCTTGAAATAAACTTCACATAACTTAAAACAATCAAACGGGGAACAAACCACTTGTTGCCACCAGTGTAGCTTTACGGACGAACCGCACAATGAATTTCATACCATCCTGGTCTGAATAAACGGGGGGATCATCTGGCAGATGAGTTTCTGAGTGTGACCAAATATCCCGTATTGCTCTTCCGTTCGTCTACATTAGGTTTGTTGGTTTGTCTTCCCTCCACCGCCATCCTACGCTCATTTGTTCGCCTCCCTCAAACTCCAGGCAGCATTTCCCGTATTCTCAAACCCAAAGCTCGGCAGATATGGGGCAACGTGAGAATTTATCTCTTAAACTGGCTGAAGATGAACACATAAACCGTGTTCAAAATCATTATGCAAACTGGATTCAAGTGTCATAAAGATTACATTTTTTTTGTCGTGTTATTTAATTCACAGATGGTTTTGTGTTTTTGAATCTCTGATATTCGTTTCAGTTCTGGGTTGATGGGTTCGTCTCAGGTAAAGGAATCTACTAGGAGGATGATCACATTCATCATGTGATCATCCTCATCATGTGAGGATGATCACATGATGAATCAGGTTTCAGGCCACATGAGAGAGAGAGGATCTCTGCTTCAGACCATCACACAGCCGTTTGCACCGTTTGCAGTTCTTTATCATGCATTAAATGTTTAGCAGATCTGCTGTGCTTAATAATTAGGAATAATGCATCTAGAGATTTTTTTAATTTTTTAATACTGTTCTCATTGGGAGGTTTGTTCAGTAAAATTTTTATTTATACTGTAATAGTTCATGACTTGAAAATTATACTGACCATCATTTGCATTTAGGAAAATCAGAGAAAATATCACTGGCATAATAATTTGGAACATGGTGCAAACTAAAAGCTGGATGACAGACATTTCTATGAGCGTATTTGTGATCCTGCCTCTTTATTATTAAACTGAACATAACTTCAGATCTTTGCGTAACTTTTCTTCAGGTTAACTTAGAAAATGAGCCGTTACTGTTACAGGTTAGTTCTGTAAACTACAGAAAAGTAACTGCTAGAGATGCTCAGAAATGAAAAGTTGGACTGATACTGACGTCCGATAGTTACACCAGTTTTACCAACATTTTATTTTACAATTTTTTTAATCCAATTACTCGATTAATTGTAAGAATAATCGATAGATTACTCAATTACTAAAATATTCGTTTACAACAGCCCCAGTCCTGATGGTTTTCAGTTTAGCGAATAAATCAGAGCTGAGTTTAAACTCGGTTTTCTGTAACTGGGCCGTCTGGAGCCGTCGGTGCCAAACCAGTCAAACGCTCATGTTGCAGCATTAATGAGGATTTTTGACTCTTCCTGCAGAGACGATCACATTTTCGCCCATTTTGAGGCTTAAATGGTTTGAGGACCCAGTGATAAATGTCATGTGTTCAGTGAAGCATAGAATCTGCTTTTAGTCATTAGTTCCTCCTCTTCCTCCTGGTTCCCAGTCGGGTCCATCACAGCGAGCCCCTGGCCACGCCGGCCTGTAATGGTCCCAATGCCTGCAGGTTTGTCATTAACTCGCTGATGCACAAACACTCAGCTGAACGCTTATTAAACGCTGCAGACACTTATTGTTTCTCCTGATTGAATCCTCCTGCACACACACATGAGCTGCTTGTGTTTGTAGGACAGACGAAGGACAAACCTGGAACATCGCTGAGCCTTTACTTCTAATTAGCTTCAAGTTTCTCTTAATATCCACTTCAAGTTCCAGGTGTTGATTTGTCTCATTATTCCTGAAAAAACATCTAAAGATGTTTTCTCCTCCTGATGGTCCGGTCGACCCGGTTCTACTGGAACCGGAACATCTGCTCCACCTCCAGCTGCTGTGGTTCTGAGTCAAACCAAGCTGTTCCCCTCCTGGCCTGTGGGGGCGCTGCACCAAGAACCACTGAAGGAAACGACACAAAAACCTCTGAAGACACTGAGAGCAACTTCCTGCTTCACCAGATGGAAACAAGATGGAGGCGTCAGAGTTTAGTGTTGGAGGATTTCTCTTTAGTCTCTGGCTAAAGACCAGGAGCCATTTCTGCTGCTAGCACTAGGCTAGCATGTTAGCTTTGGTTGTATTAATGCCTTGCACTATAGTCCACTTCACATTCACATTTGCATTCAAGTTCACTTCAACCAAAATCACACCATTCTGTCCTCAGACCCTTTGTGACCCTTTTTGTCACAACTGGTTTTGACTGAAAAGTGATTTTGTGTTTGGTCAGAATTTTATTGGTTTTGACCTCTGACCTGTCCTCTACAAAGACCTGTTAGGTGTTGGATGACCAAGGTCATTAAAACGGGAGGTGACATCAGAACACAGATGAAGTGCATATCTGTTGGACCAGAACCTTGAACTCCTTCTCCTCGGTTCTGGTCCGGCGCAGCGTCCGATCGTCCCACGATGCTCTTCTGGCCTCAGTTATTCCTCATGACCTCCTAGCAGCCATTCCTCTTTCATGGCTGCCGTGTTTATGAAACCAAAGCTGAAACACCGTGACGTGTTTCTGCAGAGGGGCTCGGCCCGGTGGCTCGGCCCGGTGGCTCGGCCCGGTGGGTCTTCTGGACCTCGGAGGCTTCTGTCTGAAGTTGTTGGCTTTACTTGACAATCTGTGCGTGTTTCTTTTTTCCCAGCCTGCCCTGAATTCATCCCGCAGTGGAGGCTGTAATCTTCTTTAATGTGGTAAATCTGTGGGAGCTTCAGTAATGGATCTGTTCCTGCTGCTACAGCAAACACTAATCAAACCTCGGCGCTGCGAGAACAAACATCTCTGCTGTTTGTTTTACTGCCTGTGAGCTGTGTTTAAACCATTTATCAGCTTCTATCTGGAAACAACAAACTGAAGAGTCCATCACAGCGTACGTCCGTCCTGCTGATTCCTCAAACCTTCCCCCTAAACGTTTGGCGCAAATCAGGCAAATGTTTTAGGTTTTAAAGCTTTTTCTGAATCAGAAAGAGAAAATCTCAGCATCAAAGATTCTGCTGGATCCCGATTTTACCATAAGATGCATTTGTCGGCTGCGCCCAGATTTAGTTTTTACGGACAAGAGAAACATTTTTGGAAATGTTGGGCACTGCTAGCTGAAAATGTAGCTATGCTAACTCTGAAGCTATAAACATTGGAGCTGAAACCTGATTCCAATATTGTACTTCGCTAACACATGTTGAAACTGAACAGCAGTTTGTGATTCTTTGTAACAGACATTTGACTCATGGTTTCAGTTTTACAGTTGCTGAGTATTGCTAACTGTTGCTGAGTTTCATTTTTTGTTTTTCTTCTTATTTTTTTTGTTAATTTGAGTATTTTATAAAATACAAAAAGTATTTTGTAAAATACTTGTTAAGAAAAAGAGAACATGAAGAAAAGAAATGGAACCGCTGCAAAAAATGTCAAAATAAGAGCACTAATATAAATGCCAAACTACGTGAAGAATATCTAATAGTTGATAACTAAAACTTCAACACAGATGTCAAACTTTATTCAACCGAAAACTTCCAAAACATCTAAGTAAATTAAAAATAAACTTGTGAAGAGGCTAATTATGCTAAGTATTTTTAAATTCAACAAAAGCTCTAAAGTGAAAATTAGCTTTGCTTTTACTAGAGGGGCTCATTTTTAGCATAGCGGTTTATAATTCATCCTATAAAATCTATTGAGTGGAAGCTAGGTGAGCTAAATGTTATCAAAGTTAGCAAATTTGCAAAGCTAAAAACTAGTGCTGCTAATATTAGCAGAGCTCATTCTAGTGGCGCATTAGCGGATTAGCGGACTCGAGCCTACCAGCGAAACACAACAGCCTTTCTTTTCCTTTTCGCCAACATCAGTGAATTCTGTGAACTTCCGTGTTTTTTGTGGACTCCATTTTCTTTCACACATTCCCCCCAAACCCCCTTAGAGCTGCAGGAACTTTAAACTCCAACAGGAGAACACACCTGTGCTTCACCTAGTAACCATGGCGATGAAATCTCTGGTTTCCTAGCAACGTCCTGGATCTGCCCGCAGCCGTGTCGGGAAGATAACCGCGGCGGACACGTCGAGCTTCACGCCCGTCCCGCCCTGTTACTGCGGGACATGGCAGCTGATTGGTTCAGAGGATCGTTACTCCGTCTGGAGATCATCAACAATAAGGTTTCAGTTTTTATCTTCTGTTAACAGACGCAGAAATTCAAACGCTCACATGTAAAACTAGCAGATTTAACAGAACTGCGTAACACTGTGTTGTGAATAAACACCAAATATTCATGTGGATTAATACTACAGAAGCTAAGCTAACGTCTATAGTCTTATATTCAAGAATCATTTCAGCTTCCCGGCTGCTTTTTATTTAGAATATTTTAGATTTTCTCTACTAAAAACATCATAAAATATCTTAAGTTCCATAGAAAACCCAGGAGTGTCTGATGGATCTGCTAAACGGCTCATGTCTTCCAACATTTTTGAAATGCTAAGACTTATTAGGCCGACAAGGCAAGATTTCATAACCGAAGCTGGAAACCTGAGCTTAAAATGTTTCCATTTTGAAACGCAAATTAGCATTTCAGCTAATTTCAGATACACTAACATTGTTTAGCATGAAGGGAGTAAATCCACATGCTGGTGATGCTCAACATGCTACTGACAACATTGAAGCTAACTGTAGCATCTTGGCTAAATTTAGCATTTAGGTTGTGCAACTACAAGCTGAATGCTAAAATAGCTAAAATGCTAAACACAGTCCAAACCAGGGAAGTTCAAAGTGCGGCTCGTGGGCCATTTGTGGTCCTTGGACTGATTTTTTGTGGCCCCCAAATGTGAATTAAGAATGATATGGTGGGTTGATGCAGACGCAGGTTAATTTTAATTTGTGTAAAACTATTACTGTCATAATTTTTCTTAGAATGGAAAATGTAAAGCACAAAATATTTTCATCTTTTTACAATTAAGATTTTATCATAAGAACTGCGTTTATTCAGACTTCTACTGGAAAGTCGTCTTTGCTGCATCCAAATGAGCTTTTACTGAATTTATGAAAGCATTTTGAAAGATCCTGGTTTTGTAACTGATGATCAATTTATTAATTTGAGCCCAAAACAAATAATTTTCTTCCTTTTAATGTGGCAAAATCCCTTTTCTACTGTTTGATGAATAACATCCATTTCTTGCACAAAAAAGATTAAATTTAGACTTTATTTGCTTGATTGCAGTTTCGTTTTCTAAATAATCTTTAATCTGACCTCCATGTTCACAGAGCTGAGTGAGCTGCACAATTTGCCACATTGGGATGCGATAAATACTGTTTTTTAACCTATTTTAAAATCTAATTTAAACCGTTAGTGAGAGACTTCCTGAGGTTCAGTGAATGCATCGTCTTTGGTAAACAGATCTGAAATGTCCTGGATGTTCATGTCCTCTGATGAAATGAGTTAGAAAATAAAAGCATCAGGTGAAATGTTTCTGATTGAGCTCCTAAAGCCGAAGCTTTAAACTCGGGGATGCAGAAGAAATCCGGTTTATCTCCGGCTGTCACTCTGTCTCTCCCCATAATAAACACGTTAATATGTGTGAAACGCTCCCTTAATGGGTTCAAAGGTCAAGTCCGAGTGTTGCCGACGGGAGGTTGCGCGTCCAGCCGAGGTCCGTAGAGGACGGGCCAATCAGACGCCCGGCTGGAGGCGCCGCGCCCGTCAGTCCGGACTAATCGATGAGCGGAGGCTCAGCGGGTGAGTGTCGGTCACACGCTCACCCAAACCGAGTCACCTCGCCCTCCATGATTAGCCCGTTAGCTCAACGCCGTGTGACCCCCACTGATGCCCAGCGGGATTCTGGGTAAGGCTGCTTATACAAGGCGAAGGGGAAAACATGTCGTCACGACGGGATGGAAACAAGGAAGAACGGACAGAAAATAAAAATAAGAGAACAGAGCGAACAGCGGGAGGCTGAAGAGGAGAAAAACTGAAAGAAATCTGGGAAAAGTTATTTTTAGTTGCTTCATCAAACAAAATGAAAAGTTAATTTCTTAAATATTCATATCAATAGAAGAGAAATCCTGACATGTTTATGAACAAGGTAACCTGATTCAACATGTTTTCATTATTTTTCACTCTGGATGTTTGTTCCAGTTCAGGAACGTCAGACGTTCGTGACATTAAAGACCTGATGGTCCAGTCGACCCGGTTCTACTGGAACCGGAACATCTGCTCCACCTCCAGCTGCTCTGAGTCAAACCAGCCTGTTCCCCTCCTGGCCTGTGGGGGCGCTGCACCAAGAACCACCGAAGGAA
Organism: Girardinus metallicus; assembly: GCA_903067095.1. Classification (NCBI taxonomy): domain Eukaryota; kingdom Metazoa; phylum Chordata; class Actinopteri; order Cyprinodontiformes; family Poeciliidae; genus Girardinus; species Girardinus metallicus. The sequence continues at coordinate 33,753 of CAEGAE010085105.1, forward strand.
ACGACATAAAAACCTCTGAAGACACTGAGAGCAACTTCCTTCTTCACCAGATGGAAACAAGATGGAGGCGTCAGGTTTTAGCGGTTGGAGGATTTCTCTTTAGTCTTTGGCTAAAGACCAGGAGCCATTTCTGCTGCTAGTGCTAGGCTAACATGTTAGCTTTGGTTGCATTTACCCAGAATGCCCTGTGCTGTAGTCCACTTCCTGCTTTTGGAGTGGTCTCCGGTCCGCTTGGCGTTCACATTCAAACCAAACCAGAGTTCACTTCAACTGAACCCAGACCAAGGTTTGGAGGACCAGAGGTCAGAGGTCAGAGGTCACACCTCACCAACCATTTTCTAGACAAACGGACTGAAGTCGGGTTAAAGCAGCTGAACGGAGCTGAAGAACGGACGGTTCTTGCTTTCACAGTTTGCTGAAGCAGGTCGATGTCGTCCTGCGATACGAACATCTCGTGTCTCGCGGCTCTTTGACGTTTTTCTCTCCTGCGATTCTCATGGAGACGCCGATGAACGACGAGCCGCGGTTCATGTGTTCAGAAATGAAAACGGAGGTTGATGGTTTGGTTGCGTAGCAGCAGAGAAAATGAATTAAATTTCTTTGTTTTCGTGAAGTTTTTTATTATTTGTAGTTATTTTCAATCCCTTTGGCAGCAGGATGGATTTGCTGATTCGGTGAGTTTGATTTGTTCTGTTGGTTCCTAAAGACGAGAACGTCTTCAGGTCACCGTAACAAAGCTGAGGCACCTGTCAGCTCGTCACCGTGGAAACAAAGGGAGGCTGTAACCGAGGAACCACCTGAGAGGCTGAGATAACACACACACACACACACCCCCACACACACACCCCCACACACACACACCCCCCCACTCACACACACACACACACACACTCACTCGGCTGATAACATTTTAATCAGGATTCAATTATTTCCAATTTCTTCCACTTTGCCGTCGAGTCGCTTCCTGTTTATTCATCAGAACTCGTTTCTTCCCGTTGGGTTTCTGTCGGATCGCTCCACAAAATGGTGGTTATGGCTCCTTCTACTGGGAAGCAGGAACGTTCCCAACACAAACTGGAACCTTCCCAACACAAACTGGAAAACAGAACGTTCCCAACACAAACTGGAAAACAGAACGTTCCCAACACAAACTGGAACCTTCCCAACACAAACTGAAACGTTCCCAATACAAACTGGAACGTTCTCAACACAAACTGGAACCTTCCCAACACAAACTGGAACCTTCCCAATACAAACTGGAAAACAGAACCAAGCTGATCGGTCGGTTGTCTTGTGTTGTGTTGGTCTTTACCATGTTGGCTGGTTCTGGATGTTCCGGTTCTGTTTGCTCCACATTCTCGCTCAGGTGAGTTCAGTCAGGTCAGAGGTCAGATTCTCCTGGGATCTGGAAGTTTCCCTCTGGATGAGCAGCAAAGTCCCGTTTGAAATGTCCCTCTGTGAAAAATTAACAGGAATAATTTGAGTTATTTAACCAAATTCAGGATTCATTTTCCAAATATTCTCAACATTTCTTTCATTAATTCAGAAACGTCACAGTTTCAAACTAAATATTCACATAGTAAGCTAAAACAAATGACTAAATATTTAATTAGCAAGCTAAGTATTTAGCTTACTCAGTGGCTTGCTACTTTGGGGCTAATTACTTTCCTTACAAACTAAATATTTAGTTAGCAAGCTAATGATTTAGCTCTAAGCTAAGTAATCACCATTCAAGCTAGATGGATGTTAAATCATTTAGCATCCTAAATGATTTAGCATTCATTTAGCTAAATGATGCTAGGTGATTCAGCTAGGCAAATCACATTTTGCTCTCAGCATCAGGATGTGACATGAACGGCTCGTTCTGTTGGATTTATTACCTGCATGTTTGACGTCTGAATGCGATGGGACCTTTTTAAACGAGATGAAAAGCTTTGGACAGAAAAACACCTGCAGTCTGATTTCATGTCAGCTTTTAGAAAACAGTGACAGACTCAGCGAGCGAAGGACGGCGCAGCGGGTTGGACGGCTGTCAGGAGATGAAATCATGTGGAGGAGGAAAAACAGAAAGTCAGTTTTTCATTCTGGACGTAAAAACAGAGCGACAAGCTTTGGATCAAACATTTCTGTTGTGAAAATGAATCCTCAAGTTTCTCCCGATTAATCTCATCTCTCAGTCGACATTTTGAATTGAAATTGTTGCTCAGGTGTTTTTATGACCCCTGACCTCCATTTTATCTGTAAAACTGAAAAGCTAAAGGTAAAACGACCAACCAACCAATGAAAAGAGAGCCGGGTGAGGAGGGAACCAGGTGGAAGAACAGAAAGTTCAGAACTGAACCAGTAACCTGGTTTCGGGGGAAAACCCTTGGACTGGTCCGCTGCCTGGGGATTGGCTGCTCAACAACCAATCAGAGACAGAAAATAAACAAACACAAACATAGTTAGCAAGGAAGCAGAAATCTATTCGTCAGTGGTGACACAATTCTGCTAGTAAGCTAATAGTGGAGCTAACTTTTTTGTTTAGAGCTTTTGCTAACTTTGAAAACATTTAGCGTGCTTAACTTCCCCTAAATAAATTTGTTGGCATACATTCTGAAGCGCTAAGCTAAAAATTAGCTCTGCTAATATTAGCTTAGCGCCGTTTCCTAACTGTGAAAATGTTTAGCATATTTACCATCACCTAAATACATTTCTCCTGATAAATTCTGGAGCGCTAAAAATTAGCTGAGCCAGCAACAACAGAGCTAATTTTTAGCGCTTCTGATAACTCTGAAAACCTCTGGTGCACTTAGCTTCCATTAAATACATTTTGGTGAATAAACTGCTTCTTTATTTGGATGTTTTGTAAACTTTCAGTTGAATAAAGTTGTGTGTTTTGATTATTGGTAGTCACACATTTATTTACGCTCTTATTTTGAAGTAGGTGAAGTTCCATTTCCTCTCCTCACGTTCAAACTTTCAGGAACAAATAAAACCGACAGTAGAGACCAAGATGTGAACATAACAGCATCATCGTTATAGAACATGTAAATTATAATGTCAACATTAAATCCTTAAATATTTTATATTGTCATAAATAACTGAAGATGAGAAAATTGAGAAATTACTACTATTTTATTTATAAAGCACTTTAAAACAGCAACAGCTGTGACAAACTGCTTTACAAACATTTAAAATACAAAAAGGACAAAAGACATTAAAAACAATAAAATTAGTTTTTAGTTGCAGATGTTCGAAGGTGTGAATATGATAGTTAACATGTTAATGTTAAAGCTTTAGCATTAGCTTCAGCTAGATACCTTGTTGGTGTAGCGCTTTATAGTTAGCAGAACTAATGTTTGTGATTAGCGCTTCAGCTAGCTTCTGGTATTAGCATGAAATGTAGCCCAGTTTAATAAATAAATTCTTACTTTTGTAGCTCAGTAAGCTAGCGGTTACTGTTAGCTAGTTAAGCCCGGGGCTTTTCTCTGGTTACTCCACTGGAGCCTGTTAGATTAGCCAGTGACCTGTCCAGGGTCGCCATCACTTTGGCAAACAAAGCAGCTGATGACACTCAGATGCTTCCATAACGAGAGCCGCCAGAATCCCGTTAGCCCCCTCCCTGTTAGCTAAAGCCCACTTAGCGCCCTGAGTGTTTGCAGATCTCCAGTCGTTAGAACTCAGTGTTTGCTCTCCCTCTCTTTGTTCTCCATTACAGGTTAATGAAACTCGACCCTCTTTCTGTTCAAACAGGAAAACCTGCTGCTGTTTCCACACAAACACTCCCAGTGCTTCCAGTGCTGCAGCAGCATTTCTGGCTTAAAGGGCCAGTGTCAGGTAAAATCTACTTTTTAAAACTTTACATCATGTTATCATGTTGTTGTTGAGAAATCCTTTAATCTCCATGGCAACCATTCAGCTGGGTGGTCCTAGCCCTGCCTCAAAGGCGCAGTCCTTCCTCCACTCAGCTCCTTCAGACTAGCCAGCAGCAATTAGCAAACAGCTGCTGAGCTGCTGCTCAGAGCAACACTGATAAAAACATTAAAGGGTTAATAGAGGAGCCATGTTGGGACGACTTCCTGGAGGCAGAGACCCAATTTCAAACACCTAAATTACAAAGTTCAATTTCTTGAAGTCATATTTGATATAAAGCATTTCTACAGTAACCGGAGTCAGCAGAGTTCCCTCATAATTCCATAAAATGATTCTGTGGCTGTAAAGCATGATGCCCCTTTGACCCTTGACCTGGTTTTTGGCTCAGATTAAAGGAGGCGGAGCCACCAAACTGATTGAGTTCGTTCTTTATTGGACAATTACAATAATTACTCAGGCATGACTGCTGATTGGTCGGTTCAGCCGCCCCTGCAGGTGATTGGTCGTTTGGTTCCAGGGGGTGTGGCCTCAGCTGGGAACACAGGAACAGGAACCAGTCAGAAACATGGCTCACAGGACGTTAGCGTGGCTTCAACAGGAAGTCAGTTACCTGCTTCCTGCTTCAACAGGAAGTCAGGCCCTTCCAGTAGAAGTTCTTGCAGCCGGCTTTGCGTTCGCGGGCGGTGCTTTCGACGGACCGCTCCAGGTTCAGTCTGGAGCCGGTTCCTCTGGAAGCCGCCTCCGGATCGTCCTGCTGGGCCTCGACCTCTGACCTCGACATCTGGGCCAGCAGGTCCTCCACAGCCCGCTTGGACCAGTCCTGCAGAACCGGACAGAACCAGAACCACATGGTCAGCTGCAGACCGACCCGGACCGAAATAATTTGAGGAATATTTGACGTTTGGTTCTGACCAACTGACTGGACCAGAACTTTACATTCAAACAAACTGAGAAAATATTTTTATTCAAGTTTCAAACACGGAAAAAAAAAACTGAACCGGAAACATTTAAAGCATCAAAATGCAGGAAACCGTTTCAGACACCATTAATCCACGACGGGTTGTTTAAAAGCTATTCTTAAATGAACCGTTTATAAATCACTGTTTGTCTTTTTTGTTTAGCTGCACATTTAAATCCGTCATAAATCAGATGTTTTGCATCTCAGTTGAAACTTTTTAATCTCTTCCTGCAGATAATGGAAGATTCAGATTCATTCATTCAGCCTCGGAATAAATCTGAAATACTCATTTGATCAATAAGCATCGTATAGCTTAGGAAAATAAATCTAAATTTACATTCAGTCAGTATCTTACCAGCAGAATGTGTTTTGAACACAGCAGTATTTGAAATAGTTTGATTGAATCTGGAGTTCCTCAGGGTTCGATTCTCGGTCCTCTAAAGTTTAACTTAAATCTGGATTTGAAAATTTAGAGACGCAGATTTCTAACAGGAAGCTCAGTTCAAACACAACCAGCCAATCAGAAGCTCCACTGGATTCTTTAATCTGACTGGTGGGAAAGAACCAGCTGAAACCAGTAAGGAACTGGAACCAGTAACAGGAACGGGTTCCCGTCCAGGAAAACGTCCCCAGGTTTATGAAAACTGAGCTGGTTGTCATGCTGAGGTCAAAGGTGAAGCCAGAGGTGGGTTTTACCTGCGAGAGCAGTCCGGCGCTGCGGGCTCGCTGCAGCAGCCGGTGGTGACGCAGCTCCAGGTCCAGGTCCAGGTTCTGGTTCTGGTAGGGGTCCTGGTCTCTGTCGGCCTGAGACGAAACGCCCAGACTGAGCGCGGCCAGCGCGGCGAGGACCAAGATGGCGGGACAGCGAGCGTGATGCATACCTGCAGAAAGAGGAGAAGAAGAAGGTGAGAGAGGAAGAGCTGAGGAAGAGGAGGACAAGGAAGAGGAGGTCCTACTGGGTTCTGGTCGGGTTTCTCCTGCCGGTCCTGGTGCTGGCTCTGGTTCTGAGCTGCTGGTTCTGCGGCTGCTGCTCTTATGAGGCCTGCCCCCCCCCCCGAGCGTCACATGACTCGGTGCGGCTGATTGGCAGCTGCAGGGCGATGAAGGAACGCCGAGTTAAAGTTAAACAGAAGTCCATTAGTCCTCATCCCGGTTAAATGGAGGCAATAAAAGCAGAAAGCTATCAGCCGCCGCAGCGCTCATCTCCACAAAGACAACGGCAGAATGTGGGGGGATTAACGGAGCGTTCAGAGGATTAGCAGACTTCATTAGCACTCACTGATATCTCCATTAAACACGGCGGAGAGCCGCCCACTCCACACCAACACTTCAAAGCTTCCAGGCGCCTTCACGCCGCTGCAAAGCCTTCTGCTGGAAGTGACATCAGGAAATCCCACACTTCCTGCTGCGGCGCCGCCGGACCTGGAGCCACCGCCTCAAAAACATGACAAACAAATCAGCTAAACACTTCAAAACACAACCGACTTTACATGGAATAAAAGGTTAAATTAATGAGACGGAGTGTGAGAGAGGCGGAGGGACGGAGGTCAGATCGACTGGGAGCCTCCGGCTGATTCCTCTGCAGATTCACATCTTCACCTTCAGGATCAAACTGGGACTGGGATCCTGGACTGGAAAGCTGCCGTCACCAGTTAGAAAGAATTGAGTCTATTCAGTCAGGAATCAAATCATTTTTCAGTTTCATATTTACACCATGTCATTCATTCATTCATTCATCTATAAATGTTAGTTTTAAACTACAGTCAGCTAAATATTTAGTCACCTCAGAGCAAAACATTTAGTCTGAAGCCTAAAGTTTATCAAGCAAAATATTGTTTTAAACTAAATATGTCATTCCAAATTAAACATTTAGTTAGCAAGCTAAATATTTAGTTGGCAACATAAAATGTACCAAGCCGAGAACTAATTCGATATTTAGTTTATCTCAGAACTAAACATTTAGTTTGAAGCTAAACTTAATATGGAGCTAAATATTTAAGTTACTGCTTAAAGTTTTGTTTTAAAACTAAATATTTTGTTTGAAACTGACATTTATAAATGAATAAGAATATTAAATATATGACTATAAAAATGAAGCTCCATTTTTCCCTGCTGTCCTTTAACAACCTCACCTTTAAGAAGCTCACCTTTAAGAAGCTCACCTTTAAGATGTCCGCAGGAGAAACGTCCCTCACCAGATGATGTCAATCAAATATCAAATTATGGAACTGTTGCCAAGAAACTGTTTATTTTTGTGCAACAAAATTAAAATAAACTTGTCGGAGGAAATCCATCAGTTTTTTCTAGATTATGTTTGCAGCAGAAACCAGCTGCTTATTGAGCTAAAGCCTTCAGTCGTCATGCGGGAGGTTTTCTGTGTCCTGCTAACGGTTAGCATAGTGGCACCATCATGCTGTGGGGATAAGTTTACCCAGCAGGATCAGGGAAGCTGGTCAGAGTTGACAGAAAAACAACGGATGGTTTAGATCAAAGCAGATTCATGGGTTAGGATGGCCTAGTCAAAGTCCGGGTGTTAATTCAGCCGAACTCTGTGGTAAAACCTGAAAACTGATGTTATCAGATTTTCTCCATCCAGTCTGAGGTTGAGCCGTTTTACAAAGATTGGAGCGTTCCGACTCAGACAGGCTTCCTGCTGATGCATGCCACACTTTTCAGATTTTCCTTGTGAAAACCTTGTGAGCCGTTACCAGCTCTTCTAGATCACATCGTGTGGTTGAAAGTACGCCCAGTCAGATCATTTCTGATGACAAACGCTTGATGTTGGTTAAAGTCTAAACGGTTCATGTCCAGCATATGCGTGGTCTGCAACTGGACCAGCAAACCTGCCAGACTTTCAGTTCAAACTATTTTTGTTGATTCTGCAACAATTCAGAAAATGAACTCAGTTCAGCTGAGTTCATTTTCCACATTTTTTCATGTGGAAAAAAATCATTTTCCACATGAAAATGATTTTTAGATTTATTACGGCTGACATAGAAAACGGATCTGTGATCTAAAACGTCTCCTGATTGAGTCTGATTTTAAAAAACTGTTTTTGTTTGAAAATAAGATTTTATTGTTTATTGATGAATGACTGAACAGATTCCTGACAGAGATCGTAAAGTCGTCAAACATTTCCATCTCCAGCGTCTTCATCATCTCTGCTAATAAACAGCACATTAACAGCAGGTGGTTGCCGTGGCGACACATTAGCAGCGAGCTGCCGTCACTAGGGACCCGCTGGCATCAACACACACACACACACAGGCCTGGGGGCTTGATGGGAGAGCGATGACATCACCGCTCCTCGCTGTGATGCGTACAGATGTTTCAGACTCTGAGTCACTCCAACATGCAGATTATTAAAATAATAAACCGTTAAGTTTAACTTGCTGTAAAGAGAAGCAGAACGAAACGCTGACATTCAGATGAAACCAGAATGTTTCAGATTCTCTCGATGAAGCTGAGGAACGACCTGCAGGAGGATCCACCAGGTTCTCCGTTTTATCGTCCCGTCAGCCAGAATGTTGAAAAATCAGAAACATCCCGTCCAGATCGGACGTTTAAAAACCGGGCCAGGATTTATTCCTTCAGGGATGAAAAGTCCAGCTGATCCAAAACGCAGCAGAAACATTAACGTTCAGGTGGATTTGGTTTGTGGCAGCGTCAACAGGGCGATACCCAGAGGAGGGGCGTCCAGAAATCAAACCGGTTTCATCTTTGTGTGACGGCGAAGGTGCTGCTGTTCACAACTCCACGTCCGAAACACGGTGAGGCAGACGAGTGAAAAACCGGCTCACAAAGACCAGAAATGGCTCCGCGTTCGGCTAGCATTAGGCTACATCAACGCAGGCGGTCTGTACCGACTTTTCCCCTGTAGTCACAGCAATCCGATTCCGATGTTTTCACCCAAAAACATCGGATCTGTTCCACTTCCAGATTTGGAACCACGTCCGATCCGGTAGCTTTCAAATCGCAGTCTGAACGGCTTCGGTTTCTTTTGTCTCTGTTTTTATCCATTCATTCATTCATGCTTCATCGCTTCCGGTGAGAGTGAACGCTGCCGCTCATTTTTAAGGTCTTTTGGTCATTTTGTGCTTTACTTTTTACCATGCATTTCAATTTTGTGTTTTTTGTGTTAAATTATGTAAGGTGACCTTGAGTGTCAAAAGGCGCCTACAAACAAAAGGTGTTCTTATTAAACTTCCAGTTGGTTGATGCAAATGGCCGTTCACCATGGTTCTGCTGCAGGTTTCTTCCTTTTAACAGGGAGTTTTTCCTCTCCACTGTCGCCCCCTGATGGTCAGGAGGACTGAACGCTTCAAGCCAAGAAGGAAACGTCTTACACTTAAGATCCATTTCCACCAGCCCTGTTTACTCTCTTTACGCAAACTCCAGTCTGTTTGCCCATAAAGTCCGGCCCAGTTGCTGAGATATGAATGCTAATTGAACTCTGACCTCTGGTCCTCCAAACCTCAGTCTGGGTTCAGTTGAAGTGAACTCTGGTTGGTTTGAATGTGAATGCCAAGTGGACTGGAGACCGCTCCAAAAGCAGGAAGTGGACTACAGCGCAGGGCATTCTGGGTAAGTACAACCAAAGCTAACATATTAGCCTAGCGCTAGCAGCAGAAATGGCTCCTGGTCTTTAGCCAAAGACTAAAGAGAAATCCTCCAACCACTAAAACTTGACGCCTCCATCTTGTTTCCATCTGGTGAAGAAGGAAGTTGCTCTCAGTGTCTTCAGAGGTTTTTGTGTCGTTTCCTTCAGTGGTTCTCGGTGCAGCGCCCCCACAGGCCAGGAGGGGAACAGGTTGGTTTGACTCAGAACCACAGCAGCTGGAGGTGGAGCAGAAGTTCTGGTTCCAGCAGAACTGGGTCGACCGGACCATCAGGAGGGAAAATAAAAGTAATTTATATAATAAACTGAATTTTACGCATGGATATAGTTTCTCAGGTGGAAAAAAGTAGACCAGGTGAACATCACAGAAGCCGATTGATGGAGCAATTTAATAAAACGAAGAGAAACAAGAGAAACACATGAGGATGAACTGAACCAACAGACAGAAACCTGAAGTACGAAACACGATGAGACAGGAGGAGAAAAACATAGAAAACCATCAGATCATTATGGGGGAATTTTACTGGCATATGTCAAGAACACACATGTTCAGTTTGCAAGCAGAATTTAATCTTTGCTCTCAAAACTTCTGCTCTCTTTCAAATATGTTCTGTCAGAATTTGAAGTAGCAATGGTTGCCGTGGTGACTGGCGAGCGTTGATGGGTAGCGTTACTCAGCTTTACATATGTGTGGTTTATTTGCTATGTGGTCACAAAGTGAAAGGAGTCTGCTCTGCTGACTGTTGGTGAAGGTTTGGTGTTGAATGTTTGCCTCAGACTGGCTGCAGTGTGAGGAAACAGCAGAAGCTAATAGCGGCTATTAGCCACTTTAGCCCCTCATGACAGACGGCTGCAGAGTGCTGTCGCCATAAAAGTCTACAACAACACAGAATAAGAGTCGCTAATTGATAAACATAGCGACAAAGTGGCGATCCCACCGCCCGTCCCTCTGCTCATCGCCTCACTCGGCCGAGTCTCTGCGGGGTTTAGCGTTCACACTTTAAAAAGTCGCGGCATTCTTTCAGAAGAATGGCTGCTGGTTTTTATCAGCTTGATGGGTTTTCTAGTAATATCTACCAAGATGGATTGTTCCTATCTATACATGGAGCACGCCCACTAGAAGAAAACAAACGCACCCCGAGGCGGCTCCCACCGCCCAGTACAACCCTTTCGTTCTATTGGCTGAGACGTTGCCAAGCAACGGTACTTCTTTGTTTTGAGAGAGCAGAAAAGAATTCACAAGCGAGCAGCGAGGTTTACAGGTGGAGAGTTAATCCGTGTCCAGAGACGTTTGAGGAGAAAATCTGAGTCTGAGCATAAAGAGATGAAATCCTGCTTTCACACCAAAAATGTGTGCTGTCAACTTATGGCAGTAAAACTCCTCCATAGTTAATCAGACTTATGAACCGTTCTGGACCGAATGAGAGCGCCACGCTGAGGTCAGCCATCTTTAAAGATGATGTTTAACATTTCTGTTGGATTTAAAACCTCAGAAACAACAAATTATTTTTACAAAAAGGTCACCGTCTACAGGAGAAAACAGCTCCATGTTTTCTATGAGTTCATGTTGAGTCCATAAATGTTATCAATGCTTTGGGTCCATTTCTGCTCAGATGATAAAACGACAGCAAAACATTGAAGCATAACATTGAAGCATAACATACGCTCTGATGATCTACAGTTTTAACAGCCACTGTGAGTGAATATGTGACAGTGGTAATAATAATAATAACAACAATAAAAATGTAATAAATCCCACAGCACATTTCATATCGTCCAACTGCAGACCTCAGTCTCCAGACTTCCTGTCCTCCCAGCCAATCAGATGTGAGCATGATGTCAGCCACAGACGGTCTGTTGTTGAAAATGTTTGGTTACATCAGGGAAACAGCACTGAACTGTTTAATGCAACATTTCACCATTTTAAAGTCTGAGCCTGAATAGAACCTCAATGACAACATGAAGTAGGCAGAAAACTAACAAGGCACCGCATTCATTAAAGTTGCGGTTGGCGTCAGGCGGCCTCTGATTGGCCGAGGCGGTTAGCGTCAGGCGGCCTCTGATTGGCCGAGGCGGTTAGCGTCAGGCCAGCCTCTGATTGGCCGATGCGGTTAGCTTTAGGCCAGCCTCTGATTGGCCGATGCGGTTAGCGTCAGGCCAGCCTCTGATTGGCCGATGCGGTTAGCTTCAGGCCAGCCTCTGATTGGCCGATGCGGTTAGCTTCAGGCCAGCCTCTGATTGGCCGATGCGGTTAGCGTCAGGCGGCCTCTGATTGGCCGATGCGGTTAGTGTCAGGCGGCCTCTGATTGGCCGATGCGGTTAGCTTCAGGCCAGCCTCTGATTGGCCGATGCGGTTAGTGTCAGGCGGCCTCTGATTGGCCGATGCGGTTAGCCTCAGGCCGCTCTCTGATTGGCCGATGCGGTTAGTGTCAGGCGGCCTCTGATTGGCCGATGCGGTTAGTGTCAGGCGGCCTCTGATTGGCCGATGCGGTTAGCCTCAGGCCGCTCTCTGATTGGCCGATGCGGTTAGCCTCAGGCCGCTCTCTGATTGGCCGATGCGGTTAGC
>CAEGAE010085107.1:0-61908 GCA_903067095.1 Girardinus metallicus
ACAAAAACATTCACATTTATTACATTGCTATATATATATATATATATAGCAATGTAATAAATGTGAATGTTTTTGTATGACTTTTTCAGAAAAGGCTCCAGTCGTTTTCTGACAGTCAGGAAGAGAGATGTTTCAGACAAACCTCGGCCCAGTACATCTCTCGATCTGTGCCCCAGTTCCTTATATTTCATCCGCAGCCTGCTGCAGAGATTTCCCACCAGCAAGAAGGAACGTGCAGACATGCATCCCAACATCAAAAGTGGCATGTCTCTGGCTACAGAAACTAGTGATTATCTGTGTGTGTGTGTGTGTGTCTGTATTTGATGTTGTGGAGGGCACAGGAGAGTAAAATGCACCTTGGATTTGGAGTTGGACAGAGGACTTTAACCTTGTCCTCTGTTCAATACCAAAATATAACTGGAAAACTTTAGACAGATTTGGATTATTTGGCAGGCTGAGTAACTCAACTCATGTGTAATGTGTTTGGTCACATAGTATCTGATGTGTCATGTTTCGCTCCTCTTTTAGACAGCGGCTTTGACAGGAACAGAGCAAGTGGGCGCCTGAACAATGGCATTCCTATGGTTCCTAGGAAGAGGGCACCATCAGAACTGGACATTTTCCGAAACTCCCTGCCTGTGCATGAGCACCAGGAGGAGATTGTCCGACTGATCAGAGAAAACAGGGTGGTACTTGTTTTGGGAGAGACTGGCTCTGGAAAAACTACACAGGTGAGTGTTGATGCAGGCAGATTTAGACGTCAGTAAAGTTTTCAGTTTGGCTTATCTTCTCCCTTCAAAAGCTTCCTATATTTGACATTCATCTGTTTCTTTTCATTGAAAGCTTTTTGTCCTGGAGCATCAGTTTTAAGTTTCTGCTCATATGACAGATGATCAAGTTTTTCTCTAGTATAGAAACTGTCTTTGCAAACCAATAGATGTTTTCAAGATAAATGAATCTGTATCTTTATCCATTTGGACTTTTTAAAAAGCATGTAATGTAAATGTTACATGATACATTTCTGCTTTTTTTATGTTTGACTTGTTCATATGTGGAAGAAAAACAGTTCTGTATTTTAAGACTCAATAAGCTATAAAATGATTCTTGATGAAAGAACCTGACAGTATGCTCCTAGGTGAAAGGAGATGGACTTCTGTTAAAAATACATAAACTAAACATAATTTTAATCGAGTATTCATTAAACAGACAGTAAGGAAATGTAGAAATAACAAAATCCGTAAGCCTTACCAATATGCATAACATTTGAAAGCTATTCTGTAGGTTGGAAATATGTGGAAATGACACTACAACTGTCTCTAAAATACTAATTACTTCTGGAATGTTTCTGTTTAGATTCCCCAGTTTTTGTTAGATGATTGTAGCAGGAATGGAAAACCCTGCAGGATTTTCTGTACTCAGCCCAGGCGCCTGGCTGCCATCGCTGTGGCTGAGAGAGTCGCAGCAGAGAGAGGGGAGAGTGTTGGCCAGACAGTTGGTTATCACATCAGACTGGAAAGCAGGTACATTTAACCTAAGCTAGTCAGATTCTATTTGGAAAAAACCATAGAGCTGTAAAACTGTTCACAGCAAAATCCTGGAAAGAAAACTGGGAAAAATTAGACATCTATTGAAGGGATTTTGGATGCTTTTCTTGATTATACTGGGAATCTGGTCTTCCCAGATAATCTGGAATAGAATTAAAACCTCATATTCTGACCGTATATATCTGATCAGTGGTCACTGGATAGTAAGTTACAGCATAGACAAAATATTATTTTATATTCATTTAATTTTTGTTTTTATTTGGGGTTTTTTACACCCTTAATTTTTTTTGTATTTGTTTTTTTATTCTTCCTCTGTTTAACACTTGAATCTCTCTCACTGGTGGCTTCAGTATGTAAGGAGAAGATTGTAAAGGAATATATTTCTTCAGTTTTTTCTGTAATATACTCAAAAGTTCAATAAAGAAATTGATAAAAAAAAAATAAAAAGCTGGACGGAAAGATCCACAGTCCTCCAGTCCCCAGCAAAAGTAGTCACATACTGGAAACCTTTTCCATTTTTATACTTACTCGTTGTATGTTATTAGGATTTCATGTGATAAGCCAACCCAAAGTATCATGATTGTTAAGTAGATGGAAAGGGACTCATGTTTTATTTCTATTTTACATATAAAAATCTGAAATGTTGAAATGAAAGGAGCCCATAGAAATAACAGATTGTCTCCTGAAGCAGGCTAATTTGCAGATATAATACAGAGAGAAGAATGTTCTTTTGGAAATCCCTGTTGAGTTCTTAAAATGTTTAGCAGCTACTCTTTATTTTGTAAACCTCAGGGTCTCGCCCAAGACGCTACTAACCTTCTGCACAAGTGGAGTCCTCCTCAGAACACTGATGGCAGGGGATACCAGCCTTACAACTGTTACCCATGTCATTGTGGTGAGCATTAGCTCTATAAATGTAGCATCTTCAAGCTTATGATTGTAGCCTGAAGCAACTTCATTGATGCTTTTCTCCAGTCTAAGGCCAGTATTTGGAATCTGAAGAACAGTATATACTGTTTTATGTAGGTTTTTGATTTCTCTTAATTTCCACAACAAATTTAAGAATAGTTATAGTTCTTGTAGTGAGGATAAAATGTAATTTTTAACTTGTAGCTTGTGTTTTGTAGTAAAATGATGTCATGATTTTGTGGCTTGGCCTTTCCAAACAGGATGAGGTTCACGAGCGTGATGGTCTGACTGACTTCCTTCTTACTAAGATGCGGGATGTTGTTCAGAGGATTCCCACACTGAAGCTGATTCTCTCCAGTGCAGCTCTGGATATAGATCTATTCCTCCAGTACTTTGGCTCCTGCCCTGTGATCCACCGTAAGTTCTGTGAATGTTAGATTTTTCCAAGAATTAAACATCCATCCATACACCTGCATGATAACAGAAGGTCTGCGCCTGTTTCCTGCGTAATAAACCCTGCCGAATGGAGCCCACAGCAGCTGATGTAAAAACTTTTAGAAGAGGCCGATCTCCACACTGTAAAACAAAACATTCACCCTGAAATTGGTGGATCACACTTCATCTTGCCTGCTGGTTTTGGTCAGAAGGGCTGATGGCTCAAAATATTTGCAGCCTTGCTTCAATCCAGTAACTTGCCATCATCAGTGTGTCAATGTGCCCTTTGAGATTTTAGTTGGATATATAAAAACTATGATAAAGAAAATGTATTATTATTATTATTAATAAAATAATTATTTACAAATTAGGAGGAAATGGTAACCACAAAAGTAGAGTCAAGAATGCATTTGCTCATTTTAACCAACATTAAACAACATTTAGTTTGTCTTTAGCGCAGTCATAGCTTGAGCTGAATAATTGCCTTGCACTTTCTTGAAACCAGAGTTCTGTGTCTTTAGTTATTAGAATGTGGAAGGGTTTAGTTGTAAGGTCTTGGTGCATCTCCACCTCCCCTGTTTTTTTCTGCAGCAGTTTCCAATGCTGTGGCAGAAAGTGTCAACCCAACAGCAGATGTGGTCAATGTCAGCAGAGTGCACTCCCTCCAGGGAGAGCAGTACATCCACTTAGAGCAGCCTTCACATCTTTGCAGGAATTTCTCATTTCTCAAAACTTTTAAAAAAGCAATGACAGAGTTATATAACTGTAATTAATTTGTACTAAAATTATGGTTCAGATTTTATAAACTACCTTATAGTGGAGAGCTCCTTCAGTGACAGACTGCTTCATCCAAATTACACAAAGGTGCATTATAGAAGGTCCTTCCTTCCAGACTGTATTAACATCACTGATCCCAACAAAACTAAATTATTTACATTCTTGCTGTTTTTAAATATCCCTATTATTTGCAGTTTGTTTCACTTCTTGCATGCAGTCTGTGTTTTTTTATACATATGCATTTTCATTAAAAAAACATTTTTCTGTAAATTACTTAGTTGAAAATTTCTCTTAAGTAAAGCATACCATTTTTAATAACTGTATAGTAATATTTGTTTCTACACAGACTGTTATTCTTATTTTTACATTGTTTATCTTTGAGTGAATATGCACTCTCACATAGCTTTAACTTGATGCTAATACACTAAATTTTCCCACTGTGGGAAACCCTTGGTAGTTTCCCCATGTTTCTGGATCTCTGAAATACTTACTTACTACTTATTGTTAAGAAAATCATCATCATCAGTCATCATTGAAAGAAAAAAAATATTCCAAGCAGTTCAAAACAGAACTTTCACAGCCTTTCTAAAAGTATTAAAGTTAATTTATAAAATTGGGAAGATTATCTTCTGATCTGATTTATTTGAGAATTCCTTTCACCATGGCAATGTGTTGGTAATCACTTAATCTCTCTGTTTGTAGTTAAAGGGAAACAATTTGAAGTGAAGGAGCTCTTTCTGGAGGATATCCTGAGGCAGACGGGCTTTAATAGAAAGGACATCTGGAAATATCAGGAAGAGACTCAGAGAAGTATGAAGCTTTTCTTTTTGAACCTCCTCCAGCCTTCTCACTGATTTCATGTTAAGCTCCACTGTCCATGTGATATTCAGAGGAGGGGAAGCAGAAACGATTGACAGAGTGGTGTGAGACGGTGGAGAGCGGTTCTGTTGGTGGGAAACGGACCCATGTGTTGGCTCCAGGCTTCCTTCATGCTGGCAGCTGTGGGGACAGAGAAGATGAGGGCTCCATCAAGCTGGCAAGCCAAACACACAACGTCTTAAACTATGAAGCATCCACAACACACATTCTGTTCACTCTTCTACTGGATCTGATGATTGTTTTAACATTTTAGCATTTTGACACCTCGTGTATTTAAATTTTTTTTTTTCTTCACACTGACAAAAAAGAGACTGTAAGAGAAATAACATTTAGGTTTGTGTAAACTATCTGGGGGATTTAAAAAATACTATACAACTTACAAGATTTTACTGACGTTTTTTTCATAAAATAACATTTTTACTGTACTTTGCAAAGGTCTTTTTGTGATTCATCATTTCTTTATATTTTGCTTTCAAGAAGCCAGAAGTTTTTCACACTTTAAAGAGATTTTTATCATTAGTTGGCTATCCTTGTCAGGTCTCCACTCAGTCCTTGTAGCCATTTTCTTTAATACGGCAACCTGCCTATTTGTCGGTGCTAAATGCAAAAGTAAAAAGTTTAAAAAGTGTTTAAATTTAGCAGGGAACAAGCTTTTAATCAAAGCTAAGTCTTGTTACTAGCAGCCTTTGAAAAGTTACAACTCTTTCAGATTTTTTTTCATTCAGTTCATCAAAAGAACATTAACACAGTTTTATGAACAGATTTTAAACAAGGTAAAGTTCAGATGAGCCTTCAGGTAATAACAGCTAATGATCCACTGAAAGTAGATCCATTCTTACATCCTGTGTCAGATATGCCTGGAGTTTGTGTGACTATTTTTAAATCTACCTTTTAGATTTAACAAAAAAATAGAAATGAGAAATGTCTCAGTCAGATAAAAAAAAAACAAATCGCAGAAAACGTGTTGCTCTAAAACGCCTGAACAGAGGTAAATCAGGAGTCTGTGGAACCACAATAACCAGGAATTCAGACCAAAGCGTTGCAGATCGTAAGTGAATGACTTTGAAAAGGAAGGATTTAAAAGCATATGTCCACTTTATGTGCACATTGCACAATATGGATCCTAAAACTGGACTGAAAATGAGAGAAACAGTGAGTCCCAGAAAGTCTGAACAATTTTTCCATAGTTCCCTTATGTTTTTCACCATCTTAGTGAAGTGCTGTCAACAGAACACGTTGTCTGTGAACATTTTGTTATGTGTCACAGAACGAAAATGACACAGAGCAGCTTGAACCATGGCTGCTGCGGGAGATGGACTCCTGCATTTCCAGCATTTTCCTGCATGAAGACCAGGAGGCTTTCAGTCAGCTCTTCAACCTCATTCTAAATGAAGGTGTCCCTGGTAAGATTCTCTCTTCACATCTAGTTTGTCTACATACACTAGTCTACATTTAATTTGAAGCTTAAATAACATTACATATGATGTAAAGAACACAGCAGACAGATCAGGGAGGAAGTAAGGAAGGTTAAAGCAAATTTAGGTTCTAAAACTATATCCCACACTTTGAACGGGCTCACAGAGCTCTGGTCAGTCCTTCATCTGAGCAGTGGACCAGTATGGCATAGCGACTATACTCATCAAGACATGACTGTCCACAAATACAACAGGCCTGGATGTATAGAAAATTTTGCCTTAATTATTACTATATAAAATCTCAATTAGAAACATTGAAATTGGTGGAATCTAGAGAGAACTGGATGTTATTTAGTGCTTTTGCAAGAACGATCAGAGTAGTAGCAGCATAGGCTGAAGTAATGTTTAAGCTAAACTATGAATGTACTGTTCTCTGATAAATTTTATTTCAAGAATGCCATTAGTCGTAGGTTATGTGTGTAAAAATACCAATTTTATTGTAAATATGAAAACTTAATACTGTAGAATAAAGATGACGCTTGCATGGCAGTAAAAACCAAAACAGATACATACGCTCTTATACGTAAAGTAATGCATAATGAAAGCAGGTTTGGGTGAAGGATCTCTCTTCTGTCCTGAATTGTGGTTCAGTGGACTTCATGCACAGTGAGACCGGCTCCACGGCTCTGATGGTGTCAGCAGCGCGGGGATTCCTTCCACAAACGCAGCAGCTGCTCAGTATGGGTGCTGATATCAACACGAAGGCATCTAACGGGTGGTAGGAAGGCACACATTTCTTTCCTGTAATGCAAAGCTTTGATTACAAAGATTAATCTTTGGCTTTTAATCTTTGTAATTAAAAGTAGGCCAATGGTACCAACTCAAAAGACAGATAACTTGAATGATGTTGTCACAATATAGTCTATTAGCTTTGCTTTGATGAAAACATTTACAAACTGTTTGAGACATATGACTCTTTTGTTTTTACATCTCTTTTCAGGACTGCCTTAGACTTTGCTAAGCACTTCCAGCAGACAGAAGCAATGGATATCCTCAGGTCTTCAATGTGAGTCTATTAAACAGTGTAGACAGGAGCTAATGGTCCATAAGCAGTGGATCATTAGAGCTCACAACCAAAGGAGCTACTCAACTCTAGTTATGTATGAGAAATTCTAATCAGTCTCAAAAGTTTGATCTGAAAAGTCATCCTTCCACTTCATTAATGAGACAGTAGTTCACCAATAGTTGCATACTTTGTCAGAAGGAATGGGATGAATGTCTGTCCATCCATCCATCCATCCATCCATCCATCCATCCATCCATCCATCCATCCACCCACTCACCCAAGTGACTAGACCCACCCACCCACTGGATGTAGTGACTAGATCTAACACGATAACAAATTTTGCTGAGTGATTGTCTCAAAAATTATTGTCCATCCATCCATCCATCCATTTTCTGTTCACCCTTGTCCCTTAATGGGGTCGGGAGGTGCTGGTGCCTCTCCAGCAAGCGTTCCGGGTGAGAGGCGGGGTCACCCTGGACAGGTCACCAGTCTGTTGCAGGGCAACACAGAGACATACAGGACAAACAACCACACACTCACAATCACACCTAGGGAGAATTTGGAGAGGCCCAAAAATTATTGTGATAAACAATAATATTGTTTGAAGACAATTTTAAATTGATGTAATGATATAACAATGCAAGCACATTCTGCAAAAAATAAATACATTTTATATTCACTGACCCTGGAACAGGTAAACAAAATAAACAAAACAACCAAAAACAAAAATAAAATGGACTCTCAGTTTCTGTTAAAAAATGCTCTTGAATAAAAACTAAACACAACGTAAAGCCAAGGTGGAAATAAAAACTGTATTCAACCAAAAAAGTACAATTATGAAGTATGTATACTATATTGCCCAGCTCTAGTCTAATAAAAGTAATATTAACGCTTTGTAGTGGTCCACTCAGAGTACTGACTGAATCTGTGGATTGAGCTAAAGATTAGGATGATGGCAAGGAGACTTTCCAAACTCAAAGGCTTGGAGCTCATCACTAAACATGAAACCATCAAAATACCAAAGGAAACATGCAGTTGTAACAAGGGAAAGATTGTTATAATGCTAATAAAGCTGTTTCCATAGAAGGGCATAAATGATATTTTTTTTAAATTAATAAAATATTAACAAAGGATTTTTCTTTCCCAAATCAATACCATTATTGTATAGCTTTATTATGTATGTTTTTCAAGATACCTGTTTCTTTCCTGTCAGAAACAAACTTATTGTTTCAATGAAAATCATATTTGGTATAGTTGTAGCATTATTGTTTTGGAAATGTCAAGTAAAAGGCGTGAAAGCAGTTCTAATCTAAACATTGGGATTACCTGTGTTGTACTAAGCCTGTGAGCCAACTGTGGCTTTTTTAGTAGTTAACCTAAAAATGGCTGAAAGTGATGTGTGTTTTCTGGCCTTTCCTAAAATTGCCTCCCTCACCCCCCTGGTGACAACAAACCAAATTCAGCAACTATGTATTTCACCATTTTCAAAGAAACTGAAGATCCCTGATCTGTACTAGTCATGCCTGCTGCCCTACCTGCCTCTTATATTGCTGGGATGATTCCTGGGACGACATCAGCACATCAACAAAACACAAGCCTGGTTCCTGCAGAAGCACATGATTCTTTACTTATATATTTTTCAGGATAATTGTGAATAAAGCAAAAATGTTCTTTTGTTTCTGTGCAGACCTTTGGGGGAAGTGAGCAGCCTGGAGGAATCAGCGTTGGTACAGTGCAGTCCTACAGAGCTGAGCAGTGAAGAACAAGAGCTTCTCAAACAGTACCACCACAGCTTTGATGACCAGCGGGTGGACCTGGATCTCATCATGACATTGCTCCACAACATCTGCACCACCACTAATGAGGGTGAGGTTTAACATTGAGGCAAACAACCCCTTCCATCCAGTTTGACCTGTTTCCTTTACACTCTGGGTTCATTTGCAGTCTCACAGCTTGCTTTTTGGACCTCTGTATTACAAGTCAGTAAAAAAGTGTTATGCCTGAGACTGTTCTGTGACTGCAGGAAAACTGAACATCCATCCATCCATTTTCTGACACCCTTGTCCCTTAGTGGGGTCAGGAGGTGCTGGTGCCTATCTCCAGCTACGTTCCGGGTGAGAGGCGGGGTCACCTGGACAGGTCACCAGTCTGTCGCAGGGCAACACAGAGACAAACAGGACGAACAACCATGCACTCACACACTCACACCTAGGGAGAATTTGGAGAGACTAATGAACCTGACAGTTATGTGTTTGGACTGTGGGAGGAAGCCAGAGTACCTGGAGAGAACCCACCATGCACAGGGAGAACCCAGGACCTTCTTGCTGCAAGGCAACAATGCTACCAACTGCGCCACTGTGAAGCCCCTGATAAACTAAACAATATGGACATAATGAAAAATCTCTACTACTATAAGCAGTAGCTGATTATGGGTGCATACAATAATGATTGGATGAAATCTGTCTGAAAGAAGATAAGAAGTATATACTTATTTCATGACTACAGTTTTTATTCTGAGTTTTCTTTGTACAGTTTTGTTTTTTTCATCAAACAAACATGAAAATTGTAGGTTTTCACTTTTCAAGTGTTGATTGCTTTGTAGTGGTAATTTGCTCATCATAAACCAAAAGCAAGAATACAGCCTTGAGATGGTCAAACTTGAAACTCTTTACACAAAGGCAGCATTCAGTAATCTGCTTTATGACCACAATGACATTTTTGCAGTTTTCTGGCTGACCACAGATCTTTAAAAAGCCTGACCTTCAGATTATGATTTCAAATTTAATTACAGTTTTGTTTGTCTGAAGAGCCAGTAAATGTAGCAACAAAGTGGCTAAGTTGGCAACAGTTGCCTATTGTTACATGCAGATGAGACTTGGTGGGCAAGACTTCTTAAATGAAAGTAGCTTACTTTCAGATCCTTTTTAAGATCAATGGATAAGCTCTAGACAGACAGATGGATAGACAGATTTAAGATTTTCCCTCAGGAAAATTGTCATCTCTGTCTCCCATACAACACATAAAACATAAAAACACTACAAACATTAGAACATTAAAAGCTTAGCCAAACTGGCTGGTCGACCAGTCTGGCTTTTATCCATCTGGCAATATCAGATGGATAAAACAACCTCAACATCTTTCTGCAGATGTTGAAAGATCTCAGCCTCCTCAGCCCAGACCAGGTAGTACATCCTGGTCTGGGCTTTCTTATGCAGCTGCTTGATGTTACTTGTCCAGTCAAGTTTGTTGTCTAAACACAGACCAAGATATTAATATGTCTGCACGATCTCCACTCCCTCCCCTCCTGCCAGAACCGGTCTGGGCTGCCTCTGTCTCTGCTGAAGTCAATGACCAGTTTGTTTGTCTTGGATGTGTTTAGCTGCAGGCTGTTTGTATGGCACCAGACAACAAAGTTCCACATCGGACTCCTCTACTCCTCTTTGTTGTCTTTGATGCACCCCATGATGGCAGTGTCATTGGCGTATTTCTGGATGTGACACATTTCAAAGTTGTTACAGAAGTCCCAGGTGTATAGGTTAAAGAGGATGGGTCAGAGTATCGTACCCTGGGGGGTTCCAGTGCTGGTGACCACAGTGTCAACCATGACATCCTTTATCCTGACAAATTGTAGTCTGTCGGAGAGGTAGCTGTAAAACTAATCAACCAGGCAGGAGTCCTCTCTCATTCTGGCAAGTTTTTGCAGGAAGAGAGTCCTGGCAGTGCTACTTCCCTCGTCCAGGTGCGAGTAAGTATGTATCAACCAATTGCCAAGCTCCTAAAATTAAGGAAATTGGAGAAAATTTCTCTGCTGGCCAATTTACCGGTGCACTCCTAAAATTTTCATAATTTCTCCCGAATTTGAGGCTCAGTCTTAGCCAGTTGGTTTTTTCCTCAATCTGATTTTGAGTTTTCCAATTGTTTGTGGGAACTCGGAAAACTGGGGGAGTTATGTGTAGTATTCTGACAATTTAACTTTATGTTCTGCTTACTTTCTTTCTCAATGCTTACTCATAAAAAGTTTTTTTCTTTCTTTGTTGGTAGTAAAGAATACTTGGTTTGTGAGTTATGTGCAGGAATGTGAAGTTTTATCTTGTGATCTGCAGGTGCTGTCCTCATATTTCTTCCTGGATATGATGAAATTGTGTCATTGAGGGATCGCATCCTGTTTGATGATAAGAGGTTCTCCACTCACTCTGAGAGGTAATAAGGCAAAGAAAGCATTGCAAAGGTCTAATAATACCTTATAGCCGTAGAAACCTGTCAGAAACTGTTAGAAGTTATTACTGTAATTAACTCTCTGTATTTGCAAATCTTTCTATATAAGGTGTTCTTTCACTGTTTGTTCTGTGTCTTGACCTGCACCACTAGGCCTTGCTTGTGGGGTTGATGTGTCTTACCTCTCAGTTACCAGGTTTTCACTCTGCATTCTGACATGCAGACTCTTGATCAGAAAAGAGCCATGAAGTCAGCTCCATCTGGTGTCCGGAAGATAGTGAGTCACTTTGTTCACTCCTCTCTGCTGTATGAAGCACATCTATACTTATCTGTCTATACTTACTAATTAATTTAGCTTCTGGGCATTAACCAGCTTTCTTTCTGCTCATCTTTTCTTTTCAGATTCTCTCTACTAACATTGCTGAAACAAGCATTACTATTGATGATGTGGTCTTCGTTATTGATTCAGGAAAGATCAAAGAGGTACTGATCCCAGAAAAACACTGAAAAACATAATGAGCCAGTGGTAACCAGGTTGTTTTAGTTTGTTTTAATGCTGTTTGTGTGGGTTTTTCTGTTGTAGAAGTCCTTTGATACGCTGAGTCGGGTTTCTATGTTAAAGACGGTTTGGATCTCAAAAGCCAGTGTTTTGCAAAGAAAAGGAAGGTAAGATTGTAATATTACTTTTCCTAGACTGAATCCCATTTCAACCTTGCCTTGACCTTACATATTGGCATTGTTTGAGGCACACTTGGAAACAGAAAGGCAGGAGCTGCTGTTGTAAATCTGTTGTCTGCTAGCAAGTTTTAATTAGTAAATGAACCGACTGTAATAACTTTCTGCTTTTACTGACCATACACCAACACCCAGATAAGTGGGCAACTTGGTGTTAGGTGACTTTGACATGTGGCAAAGTAACCACTGGAATACTATGATTGAAAGTTGTACATTAAATTTAGTATCACTAAATCAGCTTATTTTGGGAGGGCAAAATGAATCTATGTAGCAATAATAATGTTACTCAAGTAAAATAAAAAGGTACAGTGCAGTAGAACTACTCTTAAAAGTACCTTTTTCCAAAAGAATTACTCAAGTGAATGTAACGAATACTACCCACTTTTGAACATAAACAACAACATCAGTAGCCTATAAGCTACTTGTTAACAAGCTTAAGGTGCTGTGTTGGTATTAGCTAGTCATCTTTAAGCTAACATAACCTGCATCCAACAACATTAATCAACTCAGTCGATTAGTTTGGGGGAAAAACTGTGCAAAGTTCTTTGCGTTTTGCTGGTTTGTTGCCATGATTCTAACACACCTGAGTAGCTGCAGCACAGGTGTAAACCCAGCGCAAGCGTCTTAGCACTCCTGTTGCATTTAAAGGCGGCTCGGAAAAACATGTTACAATGTATTAACAGTGGATTAAACAGTTTTAACTTCTAAAAAAAAGCAACAGAAGGCACAGATATGGGAAGTGCGGAAGCTCCTACTGCAGTGGTGCCCAAAATCGATCCTCGAGGGCCCGCATCCTGCATGTTTTAGTTCCCTCCCTGGTGACAGTAACAACCTTTTCAGCATGTCAATGTTCCTCTTAGGCCTCTAATGAGCCATCATGGGATCCAGGTGCGTTAAACCAGGGAGGGAACTAAAACATGCAGGATGCCGACTCTCGAAGACCCACTTTGGGCACCACTGTCCTACTGTATCAAATCAATAAAGGAATAACAGAGAGTTGGCCACTTTAAGGTAAGAACAACAAACAGCTGTTTGTTGTTTGTTGTTTTTACAGTCCAATGCCAGGGGGCCACGGCTGACTCTGTGGGTGTGCAATGCGCGCCCATGCCGCCGGGCCTGCACTCAGATGTTATGAATTCAGTAACAAGAAGAGCCATACAAAACCACGACGAATCATCCAGCCTTTCTATAATTGCTTCTAAGCATAATAATCTTACTTTATGTAAACATTTTAATTGAAGTATTCCAGCTCAGTTTCAGCTCGGTCTCTGTGCAGAGCTGGCCGCTGTAGACCTGGGATTTGCTTCCATCTCTTCAGTCGTCTCAGATTCAACAATATGCAAGAGTTCCAGGTTCCACAGCTGCTGCGGATGCCACTGCAGGTACACACTATCTTTATATTTACCAGAACAGCAACAACAGGTGCTTTTATTTGCTCCTAATAGGATACAATCATATGGAAGTGTGAAATGTTGTGGTGATGGCTATTCAGGTTACTCGACAGATTAAAAGTCTATAGTAGGAACATTTTCAGAAAAATGCATGGTTAAAACATATCTGCTTACAGCAGAATGTCTAGAGATTTTTTCTAGCATGTAAAAAATGCTCTAAATGACTAGAAAATGTAAAAAGCTGAGTCATGAAGAATGAAGAACAAACTCTGATAGAGTTTGGAGGATTTTAGCAGTTGTTTGTGGGTCATGGAAACTCAGAGGCTGTAGAACAGACAGGGCATTAAGTCATGTAAAGTTACTTCACAGTGAAAGGTATCATTGTGTTTTTCAGGAATTGTGTCTACAGACCAAGCTGTTGGCTCCTTCCTCCTGCCCCGTTGCTGAGTTCTTATCTAAAGCTCCACAGCCACCTCCCACACATGCAATCCAGAGTGCTGTCCACATGCTAAAGGTACGTTTTTTTTCCCAAGATCCATCATTCCACTGATAAAGAAGTGGCTGCGAAAGCATGCTAACCAGTCGGTGTGCCCACTAATGTATTCCAGCCCATAAAGGTGCGTTGCTTTTGCCAATTTTTCTCTCAGACAATAGATGCTCTGGACCAGAATGAAGACTTAACCGACCTGGGCTTCCACCTGGCTGATCTACCAGTGGAGCCCCACCTGGGCAAAATGGTTTTGTGCGCTGTTGTGCTCAAGTGTCTGGACCCCATTCTCACCATTGCCTGTACTCTGGCCTATCGTGACCCTTTTACCCTCCCTGCTGAAAGCTCCCAGAAAAGAGCTGCTTTGCAGAGCCGCAAACGTTTCACGTCCAACACCTTCAGTGACCACATGGCCCTGCTCAGAGCTTTCCAGGTACACATGTTTGCCTTTTTCACTACTGATGCTAAATCTTTTTCTTATTCACAATTGAAAATAAAGCACAGGGGGAATACCAACATATTAACAATGTAGTGTATACAACAAAGAATTTTTTCTTTCTGGCTAAAAAGAATGCTCTCACTAAAGTTATCATATATTGTAAGTATTATTATTATTATTATTTAGGAATTGTGTTTCAACTCCGAAAGTGTGTTTAAACTCAGAATTTAAATAAATTCAACCTAAAGCAAATGATTTTGGCTGAGCATAGGACAGAAGTCAGAAATGTGTGATTTTTCTTTTTTAAAAATCATGAGTCAGTAAAGAGTAAAGGGTCAGAGAGGTTATTTGTTACAAAAGCTTCCTGAATACTGTTGTGCTAAACAGCACAGATGTGGAGTTGGGTTATGTGACTTAGAGTCAAGAGATACATTCAAAATGACAATTTCATCAAGATTTTAATTGAGGCTAAATGATTTTAGACTCACCTAAAATCTTGATAAAATTGTCATTTTGAATGAGTCATTTATTTTCCACTAATGACTCATGACTTCACTGTAATTTTACCCCTTCAACTTTACAAGACCTGATTTCTTACACCAAACAAAAAGTGTGACGCAAAGAGAAACTGTCCCACACATGTTATCCAGTTACGTTCATAGTAACTTACCTGGAGAAGTGATGAGGTCCACCATACCTACTAATAGTAGTATTTCCAATCTCTGCTCTAATTTGATGAAAATATGTCAAGTTGAGCTGACTGTCACAGTGGGAGATATTTAACCTCCCTTGTGTTAGGCATGGCAGAAAGCTCGCAGTGAAGGCTGGGAGAGATCTTTCTGTGAAAGGAACTTCCTGTCCCAGTCTACCATGGACATGATTCTTGGCATGAGGACACAACTGTTAGGACAACTTCGTGCTATTGGTGAGTTTGACTTTTATTTTCCTCTCATTTTATTCATACTCTGCAAAGTGTTAGAATCAAATGAAAACCACTGAAAAGTGACAGCAAAAATCCTTAAGTTTAAGGTTTTTTGCATCTCTTCTCTAGGAACACTTCAGAACCCATTGTGTGATCTTAAGTTAATGGTGTGTGTGGATATTTATGTTGGACTGTGTGATCTGAACTTTGCTGTCGTAGTGTTATTGTGGGAAACTGTTTCTCACAGTAAATAATTAGTTAGTTTTAAATTTTCAAGCGTTTTTGACTTTTTACTTGAGAAGGGACATCAAAAATTCAGAATTGGCAAAAGTTTGCCTTAGAAATGTTCCTCCTGTTCATTTCTTTGTGTTTTAGCCCCTGGCATGTTGACATATGCAATATTTATAAATTTTATAAGCACTTAGGTTATTTTTGCTAATGGAGCCTTTTCTTTGGTCGTCCAGGTTTTGTGCGCGCCCGTGGGGGCAGCGACATCCGTGATGTTAATCTGAACTCTGAAAACTGGGCTGTGGTGAAAGCAGCCCTGGTGGCTGGAATGTATCCAAACATGGTTCATGTCAACAAGAAGACCTCTCTGCTCTCCAGTAACAGAGAGAAGAAGGTTCATTTCCATCCTACATCAGTCCTGAGCCAGCTGCAGTTGAAGGAGGTAGGAATTTAATTTTGCCAACACCGAAACACAAAAATCAGAGAGAGAAAGTTCACGTGGAGCAGTGGCTCGCAGCAAGAAAGTCCTGGGTTAGAATCCCAGTCCAGGGTCGTTCTGCATGGAGTTGGCAAGTTCTCCCTATGCATGCAAAATGACTTTCATGTTAATTGCATTGTCCTGTTTTTGGTGCATCACCCAACAACAGCACTGCTCCAGTACTCTGCAGCAGAGCTCTGTAAGATCGGCTTACATCTGCATGTCTCACCAGCATGAGCTCTGTTCCTACACCGAGAGATTTTCCTCCTGCCCCGTCAGACATACACTCAGAATTACATAAAACGTCACTAACCTAAATCAATTTCACACCCGAAAGTCAGATAGCGTTTAGCAACTTAACTTACCTCGATATGTTTTTTCAGATTTAATGGTGGATTTTTGAAAACTAGAAGGTTTTTTTTTTGTTTGTTTTTTGACCCAGTTAACTTGAATAAATCTTTTTAAATGTAGTCATCCAGATCATACCCATGGTGGACTCCGTTTTGGGCTTTAATGATTCTGCGGGTGCCACGTACCCGCCTTGCTCTTCTTGAGGGAGGGTCTAACTGTACTTTCTCGCTTTGCAGTGGTTCAGTGCACCACTTCCCCTCTCGCCATTGGTCCCTTTCAAACTAATGAACAAATAAAAAAAAGCACAATGTGACTTGGATGTAACATGTAACACAACGCTGCATAGAAATTATTATTGAAAGCTTTCCTAATATTCAGCTGTTTTAATCAGACTGCACTTTTTTGAGTTAGCATGTGCTTGGCTGAAACTGGTCAATCATTCTTTCTGTGATTATGAGATATGAACTGTGTTAAAGAAAGGATTCTTAGGCATATGATCATTTTGCTCATTGTGTTTAGAACAGCAGCTCCAAATCAGGTCAGACCCTCCCCACAGACTGGTTGATCTATGATGAGATGAGCAGAGGTCACAGGATGGCCAGTGTCCGCTGTTGCTCCGTGGTGACCTCCATCACAGTGGCCATGTTTGGGGGTGGTACCAAACTTCTCAGCTCCACACTCCATGAAAGTGCTATACAAAAAAGAAATGGCAAGTAAATCAGTCAAAGACTTTTTTAAAATCTTTTTGTTCTTATTTAAGTTTTTATAGGACAAGCACTTAGCCTTTTTAAAGGGGCAGAATTACAGAACGTACAATTAACTTTTTTGAGCTCTTCATCATTTTATAATGTTATTCCATTATCAAAAACATACCTGAAATGTCGCCTTGATTCTTTCGTGCATGTTTGGGAAATTCTTTAATTTCTTGTGGCAACCATTCTGGGTGCATAAACGCTTGCTCTGACCAAGAGCTGCCTTTTCTACATGGCTCCTCCTCAGAGCTGCAGTGTCCAGCCAACCTTCTGCCTTACAGAGTAGTGTTAAACCTCTCAGTGATTTATAAACTAACAACAGTGTTTTAAAGTGCTGTTGTTAGTGGAAGGACATTAGAATTCAGTGATGTGCTCTATCTTCCTGGTTTTATTGAGTAAGCAGCAGTGTTCTGTATCAGCTGCAGCTGCCTGACTTCCTAGGCAGACCTGTAAAGTCACTGTTGCAGTGACCAATGTGACCAAAGACAAACGCATAAATATAATTTGGCATGAAAAATATTAAAACTATGAGAAATTTTCACAAAGGTGTTTCTTCTTAGTTTTTCAGAGCTATCTTTAAAATCTAACCTGCCTCCTTCTCACTTCTCACTTGACCATTTTCATATTAGACACTGTATATCATCACTGTTTCCAGAAGATAAAACTTCCCCTGCTGACCTACCAATTTCTTGTGCCTAATCAGAAATCCCCCCTCTCTAATATTTATGGAACACTAATGGCAATTGAATTTTCCTCATCTGGTAAAATCAGAACTGCCTTTGTAGAAGAATTAGGTGCAGTACAGTCTGAATCACAATGATTCACAGCATACAACTAAGTACACCATATGCTGGGTTACAGCTTGAACAGTTTAAAGCAAAAAAAGTTCATTTTTCAAAATCCAATTAATTAAAAATGCTTCCCTCAATTCTAGACCAAGGTGATGGATGTCAAACCTCACCTTGCGACATGAGTCATTTGTTTTTCTTATGGCCAGGCTTGCATAAATTTAGAGTCATTTCTTTTCTGTACTTTTAAGGACAAAGCTTCGCTGCAAAATGGGATTGTATCTTCCTGTTCCCCTTGATAGATGCTGTAGCATATTTAGTTTAAAAAGTTAAGTAGAAACTTTTTAAACTACTTTAAATAACAAATTGAGCATACTCTACTGCTTGATACAGCGTCTCCAATTGATTCAAAATGCCAACGGTAGACTTTTAACTGGAACCCGGAAACGAGAGCACATAACACCTGTGATTACTGTGTTTTCACTGTCCTAATGATTAATATTGCACGTTAACCTGCTAAAATTCAACAAAGAAAGTTGTAATAAAAAGATAAATACCTGGATGAGTTTCTCTAGGACTTGCTGGAACATTAGTCCTTTATCCTAGAAATGTTCTTCAGGTGATAGAAGGCCGACTTTATAATTGTCTTTAAATGTCGCTGAATGTTCAAGTCTGAGTCAATCACTTCAGGCCTGATCACTAGTCTCTAGCTTTAATAACTAAAGCTTTGTGCTGACTCTTGATCGTTCTTTTTATGTCCAAAGATATATATTAGAGGTGCACCGGCAAATCGGCCCCGATTACCTTCATTTTGGGAGGCTGGTTATTGGCCAATGCTTAAATGTCAAGCCGATCTTATCCACCAAACAAACCAGCAACTGTCCTCTGTTGCTCTGATATGAGAGAGGTTTCACCAACAGACTGCTCCACCAGGTCATGTCTGCATGTTTGCAGACATGATCTCGTTTATTTATCTTGCTTTATTTATCAACATTCAGACAATAAAAAGAGTTAAGGATTTTTTTCCATGTGCTAAAAATCAGTTCTTCTAATTGATCAAATTTCTGTCTCAAATTGCTGAGAAACAACATAAGTAACTATTAGATCTGGTTTCTGTTTGTTAATTACTCTATGAAATCTTCAACATTTCTTCCTAATCCTAAAAAGATCAAATGTTTTAGAAACTTGCCTCTGCAAATTAAGTTTCTGTGTTCCATTCTGCAGAAAATCCTCTGGATGACATGAGTGACAGTGACACAGAAGACTTAGTGGAGATAAAGATTGATGACTGGCTTGTCTTCGGGCTTGAGAGAGAGGTGAAGAAATAAAGGCCCTGACATACTTTATCCAAAGTCGAACAGCTGACACACAGTCACGTTGTTTCGAACTGTTCGTATTCACACACACCTTTCATGCAACAGCGCAGATGACCTGTGGGACAGCCCTCCTGCTTCAGTACACGTCGTGCCTCTATCCGAGGAGGTCTCTCCTCCCTCCATACATTCTCTATTTTGCTTTTAGGAAATGGTCACCGAGTTTGTGCCACACTTTTCTCCAGATAGCCTCTTCCGTGAACAACAGATTTCCTGGCTATTAACTCCTGAATGGTTCATAGCCAGGAATTATTAACCATCCACCAGTCTTATTGTCATAGTAATTTAGTGAAGAATAGTACAAATAGTACATAATTTGCACACTGCAAGTACAACAAAAAAACTTCTGAACGATCAGCCAACACTTTGCACACAGCTGTGTCGAGATGCTTTGACCTGGGCTGATGCCTCTCTGCAAACAAAATCACGCAATTTTCATCACGCATCTGTTAATGAGAAGTGGTTTCAGCACTTCACATGAAGCATGTCGAGGCCTTAAGACCAGCTTTTAAAACTTTTACATGTAGCGTTGAGTTTTTATGTGTTTCATCGGTTCTGAAACTTTTTGTCTGGTGAATCAAAATGTAAATATGGCAGAAGGGATGATCCAGCATAATAGTGAATTCTTCTTATTGTTTTAAAAATTTTAAATCAGTGATAGGATGATAAACTTCTTGTATGTTATCAGAACATTCTGTGAAGATTTTCTTTTGTTACTGACTCATCATGTAATCGTCATGTTTGTTTAGATTACCCAGCCTCTGACAGACGTGTCCTTATGCTTATCTCCTGTTGGCTCTACTGTTGTCAGACTGCAGCACTGGTGTCTGAACTCAGACAGAAGTGGCAGAACTTGTTTATAAAGAGGATCCGCTGTCCTTCCAAACCCTGGTCTCAGCAGGACGAGGCGGTCATCCAGACCTTAGTCTCTGTATGTGTTCAACTTCATCGTTGCTCTGCAGTTTGGAAATTATTCTTGTGTTTAATGGCTGTAATTAACACTGACTGCCTCCAGGTGCTGGGTGCTGAGGAGCAGGAAGCCGGCCTGCAGCAGCCTACAGGGATTGGTCAGAGGCCTAGGCCTATGACAACAGAGGATGGGCCAAGGTCATCAGGGAGGAACTCCAAGGCCAGCCCCCAGCTGCCCTCTCACAGCACAAATGACAAGTAGGCCAATAACCGTCATGTTTCATGGTGGTGTCTTGTGCTGGTTTCTCTTCCATTTGATTTTTTAGTTTTTTTCTCAGTTTTTTTATTCATGGTGACAAAATGACCTAATCATGCTTTGGGTCTTTAGATTCTACAATTTTTTGATTTATGATGGGCCCTCAATTATTTATGTATATACCATGCTGATGTAGGATGGTAGGACGTAGGGGCTTCATCATACCTACATAATGTCCATTATGTTCTTTACGTCACAGAGAATTATGCCTTGTTGTAAAGGCTTTAAAACAGGGGGCTTCACAGTTGGTGCACTGTTGCCCTTCTGCAAGCTGAGTTTGTCAAGAGTTTTTAAGACCAAGATGGGAAAAGGAAAAAAAGAAATTGAATTCTTTTGGCTGGACTGTAGTTTTGCCCTACAGACCTGTCGTCATTCTACTGAGGCATTTTAAAGGATTTTGATTCTCACATAAATATCAGTCAAACAGTTCCTGGATCACCAGTTCATCCATCTCTGTTATATAATAGTGTTGTTGATTTCACTTTGTTGGAGAAACATAAAAAACCTTTCAGACCCATATTCAGTGCAATCTTATCTAGATAAGTATTATGGCTATGTCCAAATTTATACAGATGCTTCAAAAACTCAAATAACAATAATGGGGATTCATGATGGGAGTCATCTTAGATTGAGGAAGTTCCTCCATTAAGAAGTGGATTTTGTTCAGATTCAAGTTTGTTATTATATTCCTTGACAAATAATTATTCAGACTTCAGATGAGAGCTTTTACTAGAGATCCAATTATTAATATATAGAATTCAGGAAATGGGTTTATTAGTTATTTTTACATGGATACCATCACATATAGGAATAAAAGAAATTGAGTTGGCAGATAAATATGCAAAATAATCAACAGAAAATAGTTAAATTTATATATTGGTACCATTCAGCAAAAGGAGAAATCAAATCAGTCATTAAACAAAAGGTTTAATGACTTTTGTTATTAAAGGTCAAGGGTGGGTGGCAGAAACAGTCGGAAGAAGAAGTAACTGGCAGGTGGCTTTATAGCATTCAAAGGAAGAGAACAGGATGAAATAGAAAGGAACAAATAGTTATATCCAGATTATGTTTTGGTCATACCGGGTTCAGCAGTACATCAATGGAAAACATCCTACAGGAAAATGAGATTTTTGTTTTCCAGAAGAGACAGTGAAACATGTGTTATTATTCTGTTCCAAATCTTCTATAGAGAGGAGAAAACTGATACGTAGATTCCAACATAATAAATTACAGTTGAATATACGAAACATTTAGGCCAAACTTTACACTTCTGAATCCTATTGCTCTTCATTAAAACATCTTAAGAAAACAAAATTGATAATGAGGATATAGTTGTGTTTTTTTCTTTAGCTTTAAAATCTGTGTAATATATAATTAGCATCCCAATCCACACTCCATTCCAGTAGATGCAGTAATGTACATCTAAAAGTTGCTTGCCAACTGCCATAAAAAAGAAGAGTTCCTCAGACTGTTGGTCATGGAGTTTGGAAAAAACAGCCTCCCACTGAACCCACTTGGCTGCTGATGACAGTGTGCAGAGGGGGGCTGGCATTGTCCATAAAAGACAGAAGTTTCTACAATGTTCTCCTCTCTGCACTGTGGTCAGCTCACTTGATTTATTTCTTCAGCCTGGTTAGGTCTGCCTTGGAGAAGCTTCCATCACCAGCACACCAAGACAATAACTGATAAAACAGCCTCAACATCTTTCCGCAGATGTTGAAACATCTCAGGCTGAGCTCTGAAGAGGCTGATTTCAGCCTCCTACACAGCTGCTTACTGTTACTTAAAATAAGCATTTTAGCTATTTTTGAAA
This sequence comes from Girardinus metallicus, assembly GCA_903067095.1. Lineage (NCBI taxonomy): Eukaryota > Metazoa > Chordata > Actinopteri > Cyprinodontiformes > Poeciliidae > Girardinus > Girardinus metallicus. Next base: position 22,223 of record CAEGAE010085107.1, read on the forward strand.
AAATAAGTTTAGCATACTCTCAGAGTGAGTCAACGGAAGTCAACATGATAGTGATATGCCACATGCGTCTGACGCATTTAGCGTTTTATTTATTTGCAGATTTCTTCAGCAATTTTCAGTTTTTATTAATCATGTAAAAAACAATAAGAAAGTTGTTTTTTTTTTTTACAACTTTGGCTTGAGAGAGCTGGGAGAAGAAGAAGAGGAGGTGTTATAACAAACATCTAAAATGACAGCATAGATATAAAAACCAATAAATATATTACTGTATTTACAAAAGTACAGGTGATAAATGTGGATGACAAATTGCATCTCAAAGCCCATGAGATAAATGTCATACAATTTGTCAACATACTGCTAAAATGCAGCAGTCTGACTCTGCTGGAGATCACATCATGTGTTCTACAGTGTCGGATCTTTTTTACTTTTATAAAAGTTTGTCTCCAGGGCAGATAGAAAGTAGAGTGTTCAAAATATTTACAATTAATGTCAACCCTTACAGTTGCCTACCAGTTGGTTAGCCCTCTTCAACAGTTGACTACTTCTCCACAGGCCTCGTCGAGTTCTGTCTTCTGACCTGCTGAAGACTAACTCCCACAGCAGAGATGAAGTCTCACTGGCCATCAAGAAGCTGTGGGATTATCCGTCTTCCTCCAGTAGTTCTTCCTGCTCTGTAATACTGGATGGGCCCCCCGAGTCTCCCTCAGGAAAGGTAGGACATAGGCACTACATAGGACATTTAATGTCCCATGGGCCACATCTGGTCCTTTAAGATGTCCTTCAGTGTCCCAGATATAAAAATTTGATGTCAAGCAGGCGTTAAGTACTTATTCTGTGTGAATTTCAGTGAGCAAGAGGTGAGGACAGGTGTATTGTTGCCAGAAGACAGCAGTTGTTTATGTAGCCCCAGAGATAATTGCCTCTGAAACAATGTATCTTATTTTCATCCATATTCCAACACAAACTTTACTCACTGTAACCTCATTCACTAATGTAAAGTGTATATTCAATAAAAGGAGGATTATGTCAGCTTAAAGGAGTTGTTTTACTTGTTTTGTTCCCAGCTGGTCTTAAAGTCTGTGTCTCAGAAGCCTACTGTGTCATCAGTCCGATACTTCATTATGAAGAGCAACAGCATCAGAAACATAGAGATTTCTCAGCAGAAAGGCATCTGGTCTACTACGCCGAGCAACGAGACCAAACTCACCCAGGCTTTCCTGGCAAATAGCTTCATAATTCTCATCTTCTCTGTTCAGGGATCTGGACACTTCCAGGTATTTGATTTCAGGTGACATTGTTGGTCTCTTCTGTACATGTCTTTGAATAGGAGACTGTCATATTCAAAGACATATGACAGTCTCATGACAGTCTCTGTAGAGGTTTTTGCAGGAGACAGAGGATTTGAAGATCCAATAAAGAGTATGGAAAGACAAATTTACAAAAATCAAAGGAAGCCACAGCAAAAAACACAAAAACCAAAATCCATAGGAAAAGAATCTAGCAAGGAAAACACGGCAGCATGAGGGAGTGACGGGAGTAGACAAAAGGATCTGGCGAGTAGTGAGTGAGAAAGAGAGGCTTAAATACTACGGAGATTGTGAGCTGAACAAAAAGTCTGGGCTGATGAGCTAACTGATTCCAGGTGTGAGTAGAGGGAGAGGAGAAAAACTGAGTGAGGGAGGGGAACAGGCAAGAATTCTAATTCTTACACTCTTACATGCTAAAAGTAAGCAAAACATTTATTGAAGACTAAAAATGTGGGTTTTGCAAGATATGTTCCCTTTAAGGCTTTCTAATTTTCAAAACTTTTGAAGAACAGGAACATTTCTGGACTGTATCCAGCGCCTCAGTGACTGCATGCTGTCACTTAAAGAAATGAATAACAATTTTATTGTTACATGTCAAGAATAAGTGTGAAGATTGACCCAGAAATGTGATATATGAAAATGGCATAGCAATAAGTTTTTTTTAATAAAAAGCATTCCACTGAAGGTGTGTGTTGTGCAGGGCTACGCTCGCATGACATCCGTGGTCAGCCAGGAGAGCTGCCAGGACTGGGGCTTCATGGGGCTCGGAGGAGTTTTCAGTGTAGAGTGGATCCATAAAGAGAGTCTTCCCTTCCCCTTCACCCAGCACATCCTCAACCCGTGGAATGACAACAAGAGAGTTCAAGTCAGCAGGGATGGACAGGTGAGACTGCATCATAAGCTCAAACAGACTGTAGCTGCTTGCTGCAGATTCTGTCAACTCAGACTGGCAGAACTGCCAGAAACATTAATCGGTGTTGGGATTTACAGTATGAGGTGGTTAACACCACTCAGTTTCTCTTTACCAAGGCTTAGGCTGTGTTAGAGCAGTGGTATCAAACTCTAGTTGATGTTCTGCAACTTTTAGATGCTTCTTCACACCAGGCTCCAATATTATTTTATTAGCAGAGCTCTATAGAACCTGTCTGTATTCTAGTGATGCTGTTCATCCATTTAATTCAAGAGGACTGGAGTTTGAGACAACTTTATCAGAGGAAGCAAACATAAAGATGCCATTAAAATGAAACCTGATGTGATTATGTGGATGTTTTGTGTTGTGTAGGAGTTGGAGCCTCAGGCTGGCAGCCAGTTGCTGTCTCTGTGGGAGAGGAATTCTGGGAATCAGCTTCATTAATGTTGGACTCCTCATTAACTTAACAGGTATTTTAACTCTGTGACTGGATAGGAACCCCCAAACTTACTGACCATGGAAGGAAATATGTTTACTGGGCACTCAGGGCACTAATGTTGCACATGTGCCATGTTTTATTTGTATTCCACCTGAAGTGCCCTGCACCACCAGTTCAGACCTGATAACCAGAAACACTGACTCATTCCACAGAGAAATGTCTCCTCTGTGCTGCTCTCAGTTCAAACTTTAGTTTTCACCTCTTCATTCATTTCTCATTCTGTTAGATGTGTTTTTAAAACGAGATGTGTTGTAAAAGGTCTCCGTACAATAAAAAGAATGTGGCTCTGTAGATGTAAACAGGATTCATTGTCATCTCACAGCAGCCTTATTCTTGCTGTTGTTTTTCAATGTTATGCTTTATTCTAATTGGTGTAATTGCCCTGTTTTTATCCAACTGACTTGTTTCTATTTAAAGCACATTACTTATTTTTGTGAAAATATTCAAAGTCTGCTTTATTTGTTCATTAAAGATCTGTTTAAATGCTGTATTGTAATTGTGACTTATTATTCCTTCAAAGATGTAACTTTCCTGTTAGGGATGTTCTAATATTGAATGAATGTCCTTTTATCACAAGTATAAGGAAGTATTATCCAAAGGGTTTACTTTCACTGAGTTAAGAGAGATGCACCTTTATTCTCCATTGTCTGAAATGAAATCAGAGTAAGCTTCAGTTAGAATTAAGAAAATGATTTCTGTCTGCTAAACACTACAATATTAACATAAGCAATATGTCAAATTTATTCAAATATGTCTTCAAAATCAGGACCCAGATTCTAAAAGATTATCAGAGTCCTCTCAGAGAGCTCATATTTTAGCCAAAACGTCCTAGCTTAAGACTGATTCATTCCCATCTTAGTGAGAAGGTGTGGTTCACCCTGTTGCTAGGTATGACACTGTCTTCTAGGGACTGAGGTTGGATGATTGTAAAACAAAATAAACCAAATATGCCCCCAGTAATCATGGCCCGGTATGACCACAGCCGATCAAGTCTGTTACCAGACAGGCCAAACTGTAAATGTTAATGAGTCAATAAACTGTTCCTAACATGTTACATCTTTAGCAGTTGTTGTCCTACTTTTCTAAATCCACCCCAGCCAGGTTCATCCATGAATCAAGGCCAAGAACAGCTTGTGAGCGTTGAGATTGTGTTTTAGGATATTGGGAAGACCTTGTTGTCTTGTTACAGAGAAACAGTGTAGCTGGTGTTGCTGTGACTGTGTACGTTACAACTTCTCCAGTTCTACTCAGATAGCTGCTCCAGTATCTGGATCACTGCTTATAGGAGCGCAGTTCTTTTTACATGATCACGCTCAAGCATGAGAAGGAACAAACATTTTCACATGACATCATTGTTTTCAAAAACTCAGTTTCTCAGTCATGAATTCAAACTACTATACACTTGACTTCAAAGCTGTGGGGCCCTCTGTGCTTAGGCAGGTTTATTTGTGAAGCTGTTCATATGCAAGGTAAGCTCAAATACTTTGTAGGGAAAGTAATTGTTCCTGTCTGTCTTAATTATATTATTGTTGTTATTGTTCTTTTTTTCTGCTCTCTTCTACAGTTTTAAGCAGTTCAGCTCCATCCTATCTGTGTGATCAGGTGAGTCCCTGGACACTTCTGAAGAACGGGCCTCATATCTGTCTTATTAGTCTGCCAGACTTTCAACGAACCTGTGAGGTGTTTTCTTGTTTTCTTACAAATTCATCAGATTGTAAGCAGATCACTAACTAAATCTCAAGTTTAAACTAATTAAATTAATATCTCAGATTGAGTTTGATATAAATACTTTGGAGAAAGAAGAATGCTGCATTAGCTTTAAGGGAGGGGACAACTGAAAAGAGGGGGAGTAACAACAAGTTGTGATTTGTTGTGTTCCAGTTGTAGTTGTAACTCGAAACTTTTGACTTCCGAGTTGAAAAAAAATAACTAGAACACTCCCCGTAAGTTGGACCACCCACTCAGAAAGTCTGAGAATTTTTCAAACACTGACTTTGAAACTCAATATGGCAGCGTCTCAATTAAGATTTAACACAAAAACATGTTTATTTTACAAGGGAGCATCTAAAATCAATACTAACACTTTGCATCTGCAACTCTACACTGAACATATTAAAGGTGGTGTGTACTGATAGAAAAAGCTGCATAAAATGGTGTTTGTAAGAGTTAGTATGGACAATGTTGAAATTTTAATGATTACTGGAACATTGTTAGTTTGGTGTGACGTCATCCTCATTTCAACATAGAGCTAAGGTCAAAATAGCTTAGGGAATGTATTTTATGTTTGCTGAGTAGTAATGTATCAGGGTAATTAAAAGGTGTTCCATACTTTTCAGTAATAATTGTTATAGTTCTGACAATTCTGTTACTAATTCCCCACACCACAAAGGACTTTCTGGCACGCTGTCTGTCTTTACATCCCAGTTGAACGCTGTTGTTCAAGAAGAATTTCCACTTGAATTAGTCAAACTCTATTTTCTTTTTTCTATTCGAATTTTTTTTTTTCTGTTTTTGTTGTGTGCCCTGAAGGCACCTTTTAAATGAAACATGTAATCATTATTAGAACTACTACAACCAGGGAATGTTGCCATGGTTTTTGGTACAGGTAGTGGCAGCCTTCCGTGTATTTACAAATTTACATGTATTCATGGGTGGAGACAGGGCGGACCAGCAGCTGCGCTCTATTATTTCACACAAATCGGGACGTATAAGGTGCGCACGGTTTTATATCTCTGAAATTTTTGTGCACCGCACTTTCAAAATTTTCCCTACGCCAATTTTTAGTGTGAAAGCTGCGTACTCTTTGATACATGAGGCCCATAGTTGTTAACCAGTCATTAAAAGCAGTAATGCAAACATAACCACAGAGGTCAAGAGGGCCCGTGCATCGGCCTTTAGTTTGACACATTTGCAGTGTGAAAACTACTTCTAAAAACCTGCTTCCTTTTGATGTTTAATAAGAGGATGAACTCCCGGTTAGAGCTCATGCTTCAGACATTTTCTCTGACTTAGAAAGACACCATATAGCCAAACCCTGTTATAAATCTTTGAAATGTGTACCCTTCAAAATATACAAAATAAACACAAGCCATGTCAGTAGTTATCTCTTACATCTTGTCTGCAAAGGGTAGTTTTATTATAATGCAGTCAAAGGCAACTAAATGAGGACACAGTGAATGACCAAGAGTAATGTCAGAAACTTAAGAATTGTTTTCTAGATGTTTTGATTTGTAACTGGGGAAAAATGACAAAACCCATTGAGTTTTGACATTTAATCATTTTAAAATAAATGATTAAATAAAGTTTTTTGTTTTTGTTTTGCTTTTATGTACTGACAAAATATCATTTAAAAGTTAATTCTCTATGCTAAATGCTGTCTTGCAGCAAGAAAGTCCTTGGCTCAAATTGCAGAATGGAGTCTTCATGTATTGAATGACTTTGCATTTTCTCCCCATACGGCTACGGCTACGGCTATCACAGTACAAAAACATGATTGTTAGGTCAACTGAAAGCTGTACATTACCTTTACAAAGTATTGTGCGTATGAATGGTTTTGTGTTTCTGTGTTACCCTGTGTTGGACTGGACACCCCTCTTGTCCATGACTGCTGAAGACAGACGATCCTGTAAGGATGAGTGGGTTTTGAGTGGTGCCCAAAGTCGGTCCTCGAGGGCCGGCATCCTGCATGTTTTAGTTCTCTCCCTGGTTTAGCGCCCCTGGATCCAATGATGGCTCATTAGAAGGCCTAAGAAGAACATTGACATGCTGAAAAGGTTTTACTACCACTAAATGATGACTGGATGGTTTTTTTATGCTGTGTTCTATGTGTTCATAGCTGTTTGTGTCATAAAGGTTAACGGTATCTGTCAGAAATCAGAAAAACCCAGAAATTACTATTGAGCTTGTCAAAACTTAATGGCTGCTGGTGTGTTTTAGAAAACTGTCCTGTTGGATGGCCCTGATTAGACCAAGTGTCAGCTCTCAAGCACACATTTAAGTTAGTTTATGTGTGTCTTTGGGTTAAAAGTGAGTAGACATGACTGTCTTTAACTGTACACTGGAAAGAGCAAATATTCATAAACTTTGGAAGTATTTTTCATATTTTCTCATTCTAGTGAGCAAGGGTTAAAATGGACTGATGGACAAGGGCTTCTCTACAGTCATTCCTGGTGGATTTCATTGATGTCATTGGATAACGCACAACTATGCTCAGCACCAGCAGACTGACTAAACTCCTGTTTTTAAACAGGTCACACTGCTGAAGATCGTATTCAAGTGTACTTAATCAGCAGCTCTAGGCTCCCTTTTAAATCCAGGAGAAACGGTATTAGTTTTTCTCCTGGATGAAACCTTCTTTTCCGAGTTTAGGTAGACGTTGCGGCTGAACTTGCCGACATTGTTGTTGGCTGTGTTAATTAAATGTGTTCTAAAAGAGGCTTTAATATTAAGGGGCTGTAATCGTCAAAAAGGAAGGAAGGTCTAACAGAACTGTGCGGTCTGACTGAAACATGCAAGTGCTGCCCACCAACACGTAGACAGCGCCACGAACTTCTTCTGCAATTTCATTGGTTTCTTTTCTCTCACCAGACATCGTACAAGTCCCACCATTGGATGGTTGTTACGGCTACGGTGCGTGCGTGGTTGGGACTGCCGAAATGTGATTGGCCAGCTGTCTGTGGAGTTTATGGTGCGTGAGCCGTGGTTGGTCAGGAAGCCGGGTGTCAGCGCCGTGTGGACGCTCCGTGGCCCTGTCATCAGTAAATATAAAGTCAGCTCTGGCTGGCCAGCTGTGTGCTGAGCAGCAAAGCAGCAGCGGAGGTACGGAAACGTTTTCCCTCACGACAATTGACTTCACACGCAGGTGAGGAACTACTCTTTAGACATTACAATCTCAAGTCTGTCTGTCAGAGCTTTGTGCGGCCGTTTTTTCTTCTCCGTCATGTGCAGTTATTACTAATGAACAACACGTTTTTAAAGTATGTATCACGTGAGCTAGTGGAAGTGTTGTAAGTTGGAGAGTTGAGGCATGAAGCTGGTCCGTCAGTCATTGCGTTCCGGCAAGCAACAAGCTAGAAAACCATGCACTCTAATGTACTTAGCCGGTTCATTTTCGGTGATAATAATATATATTACATTGCGATGCATGTCTGGCACATTTATGCTAACATGTGTTTTTTTCTTAGATTGTGTTTGTTATTGATCAGTCAGTGACCTTTAGTAACCGGCTTAGCTTCCAGGAAATCCTGTTGCCCTTTCACCCACTTTATTCCCGGGTGTCCTCAGCTGGGCTTCAAAACCTCCAGTTCTTGTGACTGTGTAGCTTCATGTAAGAACAGGTATGTCTGCGTTCAGCTGTCAGTGAGCAGACTGAACAGCTGCAGTATGACGCTAACTAGCGGAGCTAATAGCTTTGTAATTAGCGCTTTATGAACTGCAGAGCAGGAGACAGAGTCGCTATCTTGGCTGTTGTTGGTGTGAAGTAGCCATTAAACCTGATTGATCTCAGCAGCAGAGATAACTGTGGCTGCATCAGCAGCTAACATGCTCTGTGTACTTCTAACCATGCTTTTTTGCTAACAGTGTTGAAGAGCAGCTCTGCTGTTTCCCTGAAACCCAATCAAAACAGAACTGCAGTATGTAGAACTACAGGTGTGTGTGTGAGCAGTTGGTGAGCCTAAGGAGGATGTACTCTAACCTACTGAACAGTGTCGGTTTTACTTCTGTATGTGTTCATCTTCATTAACTCATTAGGTGTTGGTGGACAAATCCCAATTAACTGCCTGCTGACATTTTCATATTGGTCTGAGCATACTGCAGTAATGCTCATCATAAAATCCCTCCATCACATGTTTAGGATGCCAGGATCAGCCTCCAATACCTGCTTAGGACCCTGGCCCAAAGATGTGGGAATCATTGCCATGGAGCTGTACTTCCCATCCCAGTATGTAGACCAGGCTGAACTGGAGGAGTTTGATGGCGTGGCAGCTGGGAAGTACACAGTGGGACTGGGACAAGCTCGGATGGGTTTCTGCTCGGACCGCGAGGACATCAACTCTCTGTGCCTCACCGTGGTCCAGAGGCTAATGGAGAGGAACAGCCTGTCCTACGACTGCATTGGCCGGCTTGAGGTCGGCACGGAGACCATCATCGACAAGTCGAAATCCGTCAAGACAGTCCTCATGCAGCTGTTTGAAGATTCTGGCAATGCAGATGTGGAGGGGATTGACACCACAAACGCTTGTTACGGCGGAACAGCTGCACTCTTCAATGCTGTTAACTGGGTGGAGTCCAGCTCATGGGATGGTAGGTAAAAATGCCCTCCATCCTAAACAGTATTTTTGCAGTTATATTAAATTAATATCCTGGCATAAATCATCATACTCCCTGTTAACTTGCCATTCCAGGAAAACTGTTTATCAGGTGTCATCGGTGGCCATGCTAACTAGCCTGAGCATTCATGACAGGCTGTGTTGTGGTGAACCAGCTGTAGCCTAACAGAGGAGGGTGTGAGCAGCGTGTACACAACATTGCCAAGACCGTCCTACTGGCTCTCATTGTTTCTGACAGAGCTGTATATTTGTTCTGCTGACAGCAGGTCCATGAGGAGAAGGCAGAGGAGCTTGATTATTTTCCCACAGATTATCTGTCATGACGTGGTGACAGTTTTAACAAACAAAAAAACCCGTTTTTTTCTAAAAGTTCCATACAGCTGCTTTAACTGAACAGGCTCATCCTAGGATGCCATTGTGGTTTTCTATGTACACACCTCCATACATTTGAATTCTTGACTATTGTTACCTGTAGTGTTATTAAATGGCATAAAGAATAAATCAGCAGTATGGTTAAAGTTCCACTCACCCATCACCTCTGCTCTTTTTCTCCTGCTTACTTTTTTCCTCTGCAGGACGCTATGCTTTGGTTGTTGCCGGAGACATTGCCGTTTACGCCACAGGAAGTGCTCGGCCTACAGGGGGCGCTGGTGCGGTGGCCATGCTCATTGGGCCTAATGCTGCTTTGACCTTTGAAAGAGGTCAGTTCATTGACCAAGAGTTTCTCACAGAATGCTTTTGTTCCAGGTCCCTGGAGGTTGAATCATCTGATGTGTTCTGATTGTTCATCCTGTTCCTACTTTCCTGAAACCTGCATGATTACATGAGTCCTAGAATCTCAGTGGGAAAACTTCCCAACATTTGGGCCTTAACTATAGGACTGAATCAGTGGGTAGAGAAGTCCTCTGGAAGTTTGAAAGCTTAGGTTAGATTACTGCTTCCTTTTGTCACATGTTGATGTGCCCCAGGGCTAGGCACTTAACCCTAAGTTGCCTACCCACTTGTGTATGAATGTGAGTTCAACCTGTGAACATGGCTCTAGCATAAAGTGCTCTGAGTGGTCAGTATGATTAGAAAGTAGGAGTCAATTTGTTCAAATGAGGGAATTTAGGTCATCGTGTTTAAATAACACTCGCTGAGTGCCTCAGGGTACTCTTTTAGGTCCCAAATTATGTATATTACATGTTAATGACATATGTAAAGTCACAAAAGTCTTACAACTTATTTATGCTGACAATAACATTATTTTTTGTTCTGGCAATAAACTAAATATTTTATTGAAGGATTTTACAGCTGAATTGGGAAGGTTGAAACTTTGGTTTGATAATATTTGTTTTCTGAATATTTGTAAAACTAACTTTATATCGTTTGGGAAAAGACCAACATTATCAGAAATGCAAGTAGAAGAAAGCATGGAATTAGGCTGAATGGCCGTTTGAAACTATGTCTTTCTGGGTGATAATTAACCAAGCAGTAGTAGGAAACCTCATAAATTATGTTAGGGGAAAACTAGTATTGATATGATAAGCAAAATCAGACATACAGTCATACACTAGGTGTTTTATACAGCTCTCCTTTGCTACCTTACTGGTCATACTGTGTAGAGATTCTGCTATATAACTATAGAACTAACCTCCAGTCTGTTCATATTCTGCAAAAAAGCCATAAGAACAGTAAACCACCACACTAAGGCCTTGTTTAGCCAGTAGGAAGTAGTCAAGACTGGACAATTATACAAAGAGCAAAAAATAACATGCTGCCTAAAATATTCAGAAATTGTTTAAGGAAACTAATTTGAGATATGAGCTTCCATGGAAGTTGAACTTAAAACAATCAAGTACACTACATTAAAAAGTATGTGTATCTCTTTTGCTGGGATTAAGCTGTGGAATAGTTTGCCAGAAGATCTTAAACTAGGTAATAACATAACACAGTTTAAAAGGGAATTAAAACATAGACTTATTGAAAGCTATAAAGGTTCTTAAATATTTGAAATTTGATTGAAATCTTTATGATGGCAATTGACATTTTTAATCTTTCTGTTTTTTTCTGCTTCTGTTTTTTTCTTCTTCTTTGGATTTAATTGTTGATTCTCTGTATCTTTGATAATATTTGTTACACTAAAGACTAAACCTACGAAGAGAGAAACTGGTTTACTGCTGTGAACTAAGCTGCTGTGGCAAAAGATCTTTGTGGAAGTGTGATTATAAAATCTTGTTTCTATCCTGGAGGTCTGCGGGGAACCCACATGCAGCATGCATATGACTTCTACAAGCCTGACATGGTGTCAGAGTACCCTGTAGTGGATGGCAAGCTGTCAGTCGAATGCTACCTGAGTGCCTTGGACCGCTGCTACTCTGTGTACCGCAATAAGATCCACGCACAGTGGCAAAGAGGTGGGTCCAAGCTGGGGAGAACTGTTCACATCTTCAGCTTCCAAAGTGGCTCATTGATTCACTTCTACTCATAAAGACGTTGGTACTGTCGGTACTGTGCAGTGTCACGTTAGATTTGATCAAAAGCAGAAATGTCTCTAAGACAGACAGATACACACTCTCTCACTTTCTGACTGAACAACTTTACTGAAATTTCCCTGATTTTAAAAAACAAAATTGCTATTATTAGTTTGTTTGGTCTTTAATTTTCTTCAATTAGTTTAATGGAAACAGGAGGGATTTGTTTTGCTTGAAATTGATTCAAGAGGGCTGTTTTGATGTTTCAGCTTGTATAGAGGGATTATTTGTTTGTAAGCACAGCTGATGCTTGTGCAACTTGACTGCACAAAGAGTCGACTGGCCTTTAAACTCTCACTGGTTGCCATCATTATCCACGTTTATCTTGCTGTTTTAACACTAGCCAGCATGATGTCAGTGTACTGCGACTGTTTATGACAGCGCAATAAAATATGTTATGCTACCAAATTGACATTAGTGACCCATTAATGATCTATTCAGATTACATTTAGGTGAGTGAATAAATGAGAGGAGAAAATGGCCCAAACTTCAGTGGCTGGACATTACGTAATGTTTTCCAATCCAATAATGAAGATGTGGCTGCAGCAATCAGAAATTAAGAGTTGGGGATGCTGCGGTGGCACAGGGGCAAAGCACAACCCATGTAAGGAGGCTCTAGGCCTCAACACAGATGTCACAGGTTCGATTCCCAGCCTGATGAGCTTTGCCATGTCTTGCCTCTCTCTCGTGACCTACTTTCTTGTTTAGCCACTCTCAGAGCCAATAAAACCTTAAAAAAAGAAACAAAAAGAGCAACAGATTGAACTAGAGGTAGTGTTAGGTACAGAGATACTCTACTAAAAATAAAACCTCTGACATCTGCAGACCCCACAAAACTCTGTGCGAGAGTTGCGCCAGGCGAAGAGAGGTGATCTGTGTTGTAAATTATTTCATTAGCCTAATTGGGAATAGTTTTAAGTAGTTAGAGTATTGTATACTTGCCTGCTTCCGAAGTATCTCATTGAAGGTAACATGTGCAACAGAGTGGATGTTGACGCAGCATGAGGCTGACTGATAATCCCTCTATAAAATCTGAGGTATGAAGCTGACAATGAATGGTTGTCATAACAGCATATTGACACATTAGCTGTTTATCTGCAGCACATGACTGTTGATGAAAAGCTTCTTGTTGGAGAAAGTATTTGAATCCTTGCGTTTTTCTAACAGAGGGTTCCGACAAGCACTTCAGCCTGGACGACTTTGACTTTTTAGTCTTCCACTCTCCCTACTGCAAGCTTGTCCAGAAGTCTGTGGCTCGACTGATGCTGAATGACTTTCTGAAGCACCCCAACCCCGACACAGAGACGGGACCTTTCGCTGGATTCGATGCCTTCAGGTACTTGCAGAGGACAGACCGGCCTCTGGTTTTTTCTAATAAAGTTCTTCACCCTAAAGGGGCTCTTGAACGGATAGAATCCAGTGAAACCGTGGCCCGGTGTTGATCTAGAAAATGAGTTTAGCATGTAAGAACGTTTAACTGGAGTCAACATTCCTCATCCACCAGTGACAGGTGAATATCAGTGTTTTTAAATATATAAATACATCTAAAAGCTTGAGTGATAATTCGGTATGTTTGAATTGGAGTCAAACATACTGAACCTAATGGAATCTAAAATAATCTTAATGTAATCAGAAGTTGTTGCTGAAATCAGAAGGAAGTTGTGTTCCAGTGGGAATACATCAGCTACATTCAAGCCACCCATACTTTCTTCAAATAGAAGTATGGAATATATCTTATATTTCTATACTGCTTATTGTCAATATCTATCCATGCTGGTGATGTCAGTGGTGGAAACACATGCTTAGACTCTCAATAATGGACCTCTGTTTAATCTTTCAAAAACTTGTTGTGTAGAAATCCCAGAAGTAAATTTTTCTCCTTACAGGTGTCTCATCTAGTGTGGTGGCTTTCCTGCTGCTGTTTAAACTACTAATACAATATTTTAAGGAAAACATTCTGACAAAAAAAAAACATAATTTGCTGAAGCAAAACAAAAATTCTTGCAGATTCATTTGGACACGGAGAGTTAATCCTGTATGTCTGCTTGGCAGAGACGTGAAGCCAGAGGAGACGTACTTTGACAGGGACGTGGAGAAGGCCTTCATGAAGGCCAGCGCTCAGCTGTTTGAGACCAAGACCAAGTCGTCGCTGCTGCTGTCCAGTCAGAATGGAAACATGTACACACCCTCTGTGTATGGCTGCCTGGCCTCGCTAATAGCACAGTATGTATGCCTTACTGCCTGCTTCCCGACTGACTCCAATCAACAATGCTCTGAAAAACAGAGTATCTATTCTAAACAATATGTCTCCTGTATATTAGTGTGTGACTTGGATGTTTATATGGATATGCTTGAAGTCATTTAGATTAATGGAGGGAACTGAAGCTTAATGTTGGAACTGACCCATAAAGCTTCAGGTAATGGTTGTCACGACAACCTCTCTTTTTTCTGTGTTACAGACACACAGCATCTCAGCTGGCAGGGCAGAGGGTGGGCTTGTTCTCCTATGGGTCAGGGTTTGCTGCAACCTTGTATTCTCTCAGGGTCACTCAGGACCATACCCCTGGTGAGTTCAGGCTCACTTCCATGTGACCTCCAGACGACCTCTGTGTGTCACACAACAGCAGAAACTGATGGGTGTGTGTCATGGTAGGGTCTGCACTGGACAAGCTTGTCTCCAGCCTGACCGACCTGAAGGTCAGACTGGACTCCAGGAGGAAAATGTCACCTGCAACTTTTTCTGAAATCATGAAGCTGAGAGAGGAGACTCACCACCTGGGTATGTTCCTGCCTTACCTGCTGCTACTGTGACGTCTGTGAGAGTAGAAAACTGGAATCAACCTACAGCTGTGCCACGGAACCACAGTCACCACATTTACTGTTTAAATTACAATGTAGATCTCTTAATCATCTAACCACCACAAACTGGGTTGTCTATAGTAGCTCAGCACCCAGCTGTGAAACAGACTGAACAGGTGGTTTTCCTTTTTTTTTTTTTTTTTTTTTTTTTTACAAATAAATAAGCGAAAGTTGTTTTGCACTTTGATTAGAAGCACCTGTTCGCTGCAGCGCCGCAGGTCTTGTTGGATATGTCTCCAGCAGCTTTTCAACATGGAAATATAACTTTGTCCATTTTAGTCTAGATTTACAAGAACTCAGTGTTTTGGCTGTTTTGCAGTTTCCTGGAAGTTCATTGCAGATTTGTCGTGCTTAGAAAAATGGTTCAGTTTTGTCCAGTTAGCTTACTGTGTGCTAAGAAGAAATCCTCGTTAGATTGAGGCAGCTTTGCAACCTATAACACCAGGCATAACTGACTAGAGGTCTGCTCTTCTTGCTCACTTCTCCAGCTAACTACGTCCCTCGAAGCTCGGTGGAGGATCTGTTCCCGGGGACGTGGTACCTGACCCGAGTGGATGACAAACACCGCAGGGAGTACGCCCGCAGAGCCCTGGATGACGAGCTGCCGGCAGAGCCACAGCTGGTCCGCACCGCCTCAGCCTCTGAGGTACTGTCCCAATGAGCAGAATCTTTCCAGACCCAGGTGTCGTTACTCCCTCTACCAGAACCAGGACCACATCTGGTCAAAGCGGGTAGAATGGACCCTGCTGGGGGGCGGGCAGGACTTCTTGTATTGACCCTGATCTAAAGGGACAGGAGGAGAATGCCAAATATTTCTGTCTGCCTGATTGTCTCCAGAAGTTTATTTCCACCATCTCTGTAAACTTGTAAATTCCTGACTGGAGTTCTGTCTGATACCTATATTGAGACCCCATTACCCATTCTAAATGTCAGTGTTTGACCGTTTCTAGTTAAACATATTAATGAGATGAATGAATCTGAGACAGGAAGAGCAGGTCCTGATGCTGGTCTGCTTTGTCTCCCCAGCACATCCCCAGTCCAGTCAAGAAAATGCCTCGCATGCCTACAGCTGTAGCTGGCCCTGTGGCTGGCCCCGGGGCCACCAGCAGCAACTGACAGCGTCCGTGTCCCCTCCCACAGTGGCCAGGCCCAGCAGAGAAGAAATGGAAAGACAGACAGTAGCTGGGCCCAGCTGGACTGCCAGGAGGGCCGGGAGGGCCGGGAGGTCCTCATGGGGACCAACAGGAGTCCTGCCTTCCACCTACCACCAAGCCCTGTTTTTCAAAGTCATACATTTCTTTTTATTATTTGTTTTTTCAATATTTAGATTCTTCGGCGGTTCCTGTTTTTCGAATGTATCTTAGTTCTGCATTGGTGCAGAACTGATGGTTCCATTTGGGAAGAGAACAGACATATCATGCTGCCAACACTCAGCCAGTATTGTTAGATAAACCAAATTATTTATTTTACAGCTGAGTAGAAAAAAAGGGAGTGAAGTGAAATATGTTGCCTTGGTAACATAGCAGGTGACGCAGCTTATCTTATTCACTGTGTTCTGTGAATTCATGACCTTTTTTACTGTTAAAATTGTGCTGTTTCTAATATTCTGGCCTCCATCTGGTGACGTTTGGAGCAAAACACCAGGAAGCGATCTCTCTCTAATATATAAGACATCATTCAACCCTTGGCTTTTATTTAAACTCTGGTTGGCTAAGGCAGCCATGAAACCTGAACACCTGAGTGTGATGCTGCATGGCAGTGACACTGTTGTTAACGTTGACCTAGCACAGTCACCAGCTGGGATTCCTTCCAAAAACACAACAAGGAGCACGGAGTATAGGAACCTTCTTGGCCTCAGCATCTTTATTTCCGACTTGATCATTTTTCTAATTGGATGTTAGAGCTGTCAGTTTCCGCAAAGTCAGTTACCATGATGTTTAGAAGTGTCATTGACATTGTCTGTGAGGCCTGCTCTGCAATACAGTGCTGCAATGCTGGCAGCAAAGTAGCAACAGCAGGTGGGGCTCTAGCTTCTCAACAACCTTTCAGTTAATTTACTAGGTCTGTTTAGTAAACCGGCTAATTTTACTGTGATGGACTAGTAGAGCAGCAGGTTGACATGTTAAAAGTTTAGTCTTTGTTTCATGTAAAAACTATTTGATGCTCCCCAGACTGACCTCTGTGCCACAAGAACCTCAGACTGCTCCCTCTACTGGACCTGAAGAAGTATCACAGCATCATATGTCAGTTTGACTGCATTTTTGCCCCAATAATTGGCCAGATGCTAAATAGGGAAACCTTGGTTGATGATGCACAAGAACAGGAGAGTCACATGAACCCAGCAGGACTGAGCAGTTGATGCTTTGTCTGTCAACTGCAGCTAACAAAACAAACGGATGTGGAGACGGCCTTGGAACACGGTGTAGTAGGTGGTGGCTCCGGCTCATGGCAGCTTGGATACTTGATGCTATAATGACTTTCTTTTAGAGAAGCCTTACAATAAGCACCTGGGAAGTGCAAACTGTACATATTATAAAGATTTGCATTCAATAATGTACAGATCTATTCTTTTAAACTGTAAAGTCAGTTGGTTGAGCTGTACCAGCTTCAGTGGTGTCCTGCATTATGGTGTGCTCTTGCTGCCTGGCTCAAAGGTCACATGACCCTTTCCAGTGTTGATGGTTGTACAGCACGAATTATGATTATTTATGTCATGTAGATATGAATGTATAAATGTTCCACCAGATTCATTAAACCAGACTCGTATACACATGTAGAGTGGGAATAAATGAGGATGGAACGTGTGTCTATATGGTTTGTTCATTTCAAGAGAATGCTCACATTTTCACTGCACTCTGCATTCATGAGTTTACTGCAACAAATTAGCCTCTGTTGATGAGTTTATGCCAGCTGGAATTCTCACACTTCCTGCTGCCATGCAAAAAATGTCAAGTAAGATGCTTTGCAGCTAAATAAGTTTCAATCGTGTGTAAGAAGAATAATGAAAATCAAACTGGAAGGAAGACAAGTCGACACATAATGAAGGAATGTAGCCTGTGAAGTTCTGTTTTAGAGTTACAATCTCATAAAGTTGATTTTCTTTTCATTCATGAAGCAATGTTCTTTGCACAATCTTCTTTAGAGGTTCTAGAACAACCTCCAGAACAAATTCTTGTTGAGGTACCATGACGTCTTGCCTTATTTGGGTCCTCAAATAAGGCAGGACCTCTTCCAAAACACTTGTACCTTCTCTTGGGTCAGGCTAAAGTTGAACAGGTTCTTCAGAATCCCTGAAGTAACAGGCCTTTAAGACTTGGGGCTGACACCTGCAGCTATGTTCAGTCTCTGAACATTTCACAACTTCTGGTGTCTGACAGAAGAATAGAGATAGCACCAGCTTCTTCTGATTTGGCTGAAGACAATGGAACTCCTACTGACCTCAACAAACACATTCACTGAACAAGAAGATGTTTGTGCAGCAAAAAAATGTTTGCTGCACAAACATTTTTTTGCAGTTAACTTTTATTAATATCTTTGAAGATATTAATAAAAGTTTAAGGGTCAAAAGATCAACCAGCTCCCCACCAACTCCCCCACTTACTCAGCTATGTTTGTGCTGGTTTGTGCAGCAAAGATTCTTTTGCAGCTATCATTTTAAAGATATTAATAAAAGTGTTCTCCAGGGGTCTTCAGAGGTCAGCTCTCCTCCCCCGCTCATAAATTTGGCGACTAAGTTTGTCCTGGTTTGTGGGCAAAAAATTTTTGTTTGTGCCAGTATAATTTTAAAGATGATAACAAAACAGTTTCCAAAGATCAACGAAAATCTGTTCATGTTGAAACTATGAATTTAATTTTTAAATGCTGAGGTGCTGACAAACCAGCACAAACTTAGCCGAGTTGATTGACGCCACATTTTTTTAGTTTTGCACATGTGAGTGAGGGGTGGCTCTACGTAGAAGAACATTCTACTTTGATGTTTCAACTCTCATTAAAATGAAAATCTTCATTTAGTCCAGCAGGTGTCACTGTAGGAAATGTTCCAACTTTGATTGATTCCCCAGTAGCTGGAAGAGATCTGCTCATCACAGTGCAGAATGGCTAAGAAAATGTATAAGCCTTTAATATCTATAACATATTAGACAGTTTTATTACTTGCTCCTTAATACTCTGTTCTATCAATCTGTATTTTAAAACATACACTGGTGTTGAATCTGATTTAACAAGACATTACTTTTGCATAAATGGGGATATTAAGTAGAATAAGGAAAGAGAGAACAAATATTGAGCATAGAGTAATTATGTAAGAACATTTTATTAGGAAATTGTGCCTTCAGTAATTGAACTTGTTACAATTACTGAACAAGTAATCGTTCAGTAACTGTAACTGAACAATTGTAATTGTCTCCTTCTGTCTCTGAAGGAGAGAAGTTTAATAGACATGAGTTCATATTAATAAAAACTTCCTTCCATTATTCAGAGGTTATGCATATTTCCATGCAGCGATTTGCAAATCAGCATTGAAGGGTGGAGTCTTATTGT
The DNA here is from genome assembly GCA_903067095.1 of Girardinus metallicus. Lineage (NCBI taxonomy): Eukaryota > Metazoa > Chordata > Actinopteri > Cyprinodontiformes > Poeciliidae > Girardinus > Girardinus metallicus. The sequence continues at coordinate 41,179 of CAEGAE010085107.1, forward strand.
CAGTCAGCATTTTCTTCAAATTCCACCAGTCTCATCGAGAAGGTTTTTAAGTTGTGTAAATGAGCCATGCTCACAATAGATATGATTACAACATTTCCTAAAGACAAGATTTGAAGATGCTTTAAAACAGAAGATGTGACCATTACTATCAAGATCAAATTGGAACAAACACTGATTTTTCTTTGGATTCTGAACAACAATAGATGTTAAAGGTAACAATTAATTGGAGAAGGAGCTGGCACTGTAGAGTTTACAACAGCATTTAGATTTTAATTAACCTCTAGCTTTATAAAAACTGAAGTGGCAAACTGAAATCACCAAGTTAACCCTAGAAAGTTGGAAGTTAAATCTGATTAAGGTAAATTACATGCTGGTTTTAAAAGGGAACCAAATGAAGCAAAGCTAAATTTTCAGCTCAAGAGTTTCTGTTGAATATTGGGACTTCCTGAAAGCACCAGTCCAGTCTTAGCAAAACTAGTAAATAGTCCATAAATAGTCCATCTTAGCATGGACTATTTATTATTTTTTTAACCGTTATTCTGTTAAGATATTTCAAATGTTGGTGATATTTGACATATCCTGATAGATAACACCAAGGTTAGTTGAAGCGAAGTTTATTCCATTCTGAGTGACGAACTAAGCAGTCTGTGTTTAAATTCTGTATTTCAAAAAACGGAACTCCTGTCTAGTTTAAAAGCAGCAAGTTGTTCAGGCTTCTAATGTCTTCATTAAAACACACGAACTGCTACCCCAAAAGGGATAATTCCATTTTTTGTTAGTAGACTAGCTGTCACTTCTCTTCCTGCACAGTCAACGAAACAGGAAGCGAATAACGGGCAGCAGCGTCTACATCGTGATGGAAGTGAACCAAAAATATAAGTCTGGTTTGGGGGCAGGGATTAATGTCACATTGTGTGTGTTGGTCCTCGCGCTGTCAACTGTCTCCCGCCACGTCTTTATCAGTACTTCTAATTAGTATAAGATCGAATGTCGTCGGGAGTTCGTCATAAGTCGTTGTCTATTATCATATGCATCAGTCAGAGCGCGGTCCTCCTGCGCGAGGACAACCCTGCAGTTGGTTAATGCAACAACGCATAGTTCTATCAAGGGAATAGCTGCTCATTAGTGGTTTACTAATAAGCTAACATGAGTAGAACAATCTGGGCAAGAAAAAAAAACACCGCCCTCTGTACGTAGACAAGCAGGGTGGAGTTTCAGGCAACGGCACCCCAGTTCGGAGCGGATAGGGAGGGGAAAGAAAAGTCGCTTTGGGCCTTTCCCCTGGTTTAAAACTTTATTCTGTTCGGAAACTGTTAAAATAAAACTTTTACGGACGTGACTTCATCGCTCGAAGAGGCGTCGACGGGACAGCAGTGAGGCGCTCAGGTCAGAGGGAATGTTTCTAACCTTCAAAAGTTTCCAGACTTGTTGCAAGACGTTTTTGACGTCACCAAAACTTTAGCCGCAAAACTTTAGCCAACTAAAGCAGACATATCTGCGGCGTTCTCAGACAACACTAGATAACGCGTTTTAAAATCGACAGGTTCGGTTACACAATGAGGAAACGGCTCCGAATCACACCCGCCACATAGACGCGAGCCCTCCGCTCCACCATCACACACACACACACACACACACACACACACGCACTTTGCTAAAGGTTTTGGTCTGTATTATAGTGGAACTCTGTTTGCGTTTTCAGGCTGTTACTGTGGCATATTGCTCAAGATGTTCGTGTGTATTTCAGTCTTGGTTGTTCTGAAACTGTGAGTCTGTGAAAGTTCCGTATTTCAAAGAAGGTCTTGCCTTTGAGACCGCCCATCCACTCTGCTCTCACTGCGCCTTTTATGACCTACAGCACAAGTTCAGCTCCTAACTCTCATTGTGTAGGCAGTTCAGCACAGCTCTCAGATCGTTGGGCGTGTTTAACCAGGCACAGCACGACAGAAATGTAGCCTCCGGCTGTGAATTCTTCTCTCACTCAGATCAAGTGAAACAAACTGACGGAATCTGAATTCAGATTTTTTGCTTTCTAGTAATTGGGTGTAATGGGTTGCAAGTCGTGTTTATCTAAAGATTAGTCTGGTATTATGGAGCTAAAACTGTCTCGTAATTCACAAATGCACAGACTGTGATTCACAAATGCAAAAGATTCACAAATGCACAGAACAAGATTCACACTTGTATATCTTAATTTACAAGCTCCTTCTGGCCTGTGAGCTGCGCTACAATTTTGAGACTCACCTGACGTCTCAAAATTCACAAACTTCTTTCTTTAATAAATAGTCTATCTGATTGGGTGATCAGCAACCAATCCGATAGCTTCCTTGTTTCAGCAAATCATATGAACGGACCCCCACGTTGGGGTAACCTATGTTTCAGCCAATCACATTAACCCATTCCAGCAGCGCTGTAGCCATGACGAAGCACGACAGTTTAGACGTCAGCCTGGCTTCTGGAAGTGACAGAGGATCGATAAGTGAAATATGTAATATATTAGCTATTTATCTCTGTTATTGTTATTAATGTTAATTGAATTAATTGTGCAACTATCACCACAAGTTAGCGATCTTCAGCACACCTAACTCCTATATTAGCGCATCAGCAGAGCTCTCGTGAGTAATCTCTACTACCAAGCTATGCTAGCACTTTCTTATTTAGTTGAATTTATTCAAGATAATAATAGGCTTTGCATATTATGAATTCTTATAAAGCCCTTGTCCTTAAATGATAAATTAGCATAGCAGTGTAATAATTCACTTAAGCCACGCTTTTCAGAAACACAAAGTGTTTTTTTTATTTTATTTTCCTACCAGGCTGAACATGCCATCTGTCAAAATATGCTACACCTCCCGCTCTCTCCATCAAATTACTTTTTCGTCTTTTTCTGCTGACTTTCACAACATTGCTATAATTTATCATTTAAGGGTCAGATCTTTATAACAATTCATACAAAGGCAATTATCTTTGTCTCGAACAGCTTCCGCGCAAATAATGGCACAAAAGCCAGAGCTGCTACCTTGGGGCAACAAACCCAGACGTTTAAACAGTTACTTTAATCACAAGAAATTCAACTATTTAAGAAAAACGCTAGCCTGATGCTGTTAGCATGCATAAATGCTAGCATAGCTTGGTAGTAGAGATTACTCACGAGAGCTCTGCTGATGCGCTAATATAGGAGTTAGGTGTGCTGAAGATCGCTAACTTGTGGTGATAGTTGCACAATTAATTCAATTAACATTAATAACAATAACAGAGATAAATAGCTAATATATTACATATTTCACTTATAGATCCTCTGTCACTTCCAGAAGCCAGGCTGACGTCTAAACTGTAGTGCTTCGTCATGGCTACAGCCTGCTGGAATGGGTTAATGTGATTGGCTGAAACATAGGTTACCCCAACGTGGGGGGTCCGTTCATAAGATTTGCTGAAACAAGGAAGCTATCGGATTGGTTGCTGATCACCCAATCAGCTAGACTATTTATTAAAGAAAGAAGTTTGTGAATTTTGAGATGTCAGGTGAGTCTCAACATTCACACATAAATGTAGCGCAGCTCACAGGCCAGAAGGAGCTCGTCCTATGCATTTGTGGATCTTAGTCTACACCATACGGTGTAGAAGTTTTATGGAGTACCGTTGCCTTTTATGTTAAGAGTTTAGTATATTTTTATTTTGAAATAAGCTGCATTCAAGCAGGAGCTTTGGCTGATGTTTCTCTCTTAAATAAATCACTCAAAATGCTATTGAAAGACTTACTTTCAGACAAAGAGTGCCACAGATTTAAAAATAAAAATCAGAAACGGTGCCAGACAAATCAGTATGTGCATTTGGTGAACACTTATTCTAAGCGACTCTTGGTTTCTTCTAGTTTCCAAAACAGAGCCACAGATTATTTGATTTCTATATTTTATTGGTCCCAGCCAGTCATGTTTTATTTAAAGTTCATGTGGAATTATCACAGTTCTTTCTCTCTCTGACTCAGGTCTGTACCCACAAATAAAAATGTTTGGCCATTTAACACCATATGGGGCCCAGGATGGAGTTATAAAACAGCTGACATACCAAATCTGTTTTACAAATTTTAGGTAAAAACCACTACTAGAATGCCTTTTAGAATATCTGCTTTTGACAAATAGGTGTTCCAGATGACATTTAGTCTCTCTTCTGGTCACATGTGTTTTTGCAAAGCTTGCGATATAACAGCACTAAGAAGAAAGCCTACAGCATTTTAACAGTGGCTGCATTTGAACAGCAGAATGCTATTCAAATGGTATCCTGCTTTACTGTACCTAATTTTGCAGATCATTTCCATAAGTTTTTTTTTCTCTTCTCTTTTTGCTTCTGTACACCCTGAAGATTTAATCCCAACATTGTTTTCAGTACAGGCTGTCAATTTTTAGATGCATTTTGCTGCCAACCAAATCCAGTGTTTCTCAGTTCTAGTTCAGTTCGCATATGCGAACTGAACTAGAAAATATGCAAGGCCCCCCTGCCTTGCATATTTTAGATGTGTGTCTGTTCCAGAACAGCTGATTCAAATGATTGGATGACCTCTTCTGTAGCCATCAAGTGAAGCAGAGGCTTGTTAATCACCCACAAATTCAAGCCAGGTGTGTGTCAGAAGGGAAACACTTAAAGCAGAGGTGCCCGGAGTCGGTCCGCCAGCGTCGGCATCCTGCATGTTTTAGTTCTCTCTCTGGTGGTAGTAACAACCTTTTCAGCATGTCAATGTTCCTCTTAGGCCTCTAATGAGCCATCATTGGATCCAGGTGCGTTAAACCAGGGAGGGAACTAAAACATGCAGGACGCCGACGCTCGCGGACCCACTTTGGACACAACTGACCTAAATGTATAAGGCAGGGGGGCGTGAGAATCCGAATTGAGAAACACTGACCTAATCTAAATAATTGTATAATCTTAATAAAAGTATGGAGACAATTGTCCTCAGTTAGTGGTGCTTTGGAGCAGTAATGCAGCAGAAGACAGATGGCGCTAAGCAGACTGTTCATTCATGTTTCAAACAGATGATGATTAGAATGCACAGCCAGATGGCTCTCCTATCTGGCTGTTTTTTCCTGTGGTGTTGGGGGGCTAAAAACTTAATAAAGAGTGGCATCGTATGAAAACTAGCAATAATTTTCAATATTGTGAATTAGGACACAACTTAAGAAAATCATATAGACTAAAACCTGTAGTCTATATGGTGGATCTGTAGAAACTCAGTTTAACAGATCCACCTGAATCATCACACAGTCATGAACTGCCTAGAGAAACTCAGCAGACTAGTAAACATTGAAACTCCTCCAACTCAAGACATGTTTAGTGAATGACTGTAGAGGCCCTCTAGCTGCTAAGATTATGTGTATATGTTTTTATTATGCAAATTCTGTTATGAGATGTTAATTTGGGGTCTTCCCCAGAGAGGGGGAGCGTTTCCACCAGATTTTCCTTAAGTCTGGTGGAATTTGTAGACGTTGCTATGGATTAGCAAGTGCAGGAAGACAAAATGCATCTGTGAAGTGGTTCAAGTCACCAACGCTTGTCCACCATGAGCCAGTGTGTTTTTGTATTTTAAAAATATTACAAGTTGACAAGAAATTAACTAAGTCAAACTATGACTTAGTTAATTATATTATTGGAAGATACTATTAACAACATTTAAACACCAATTATAATCTTAAGAAGGCATAAAAACATATAATAAATATAAAATAAATAAAACTCTTTTATGCATGAGGCCCCTGTCGTGATTAAAATTTTTTTTGTGCTGTGCTTATGTTACTGCATGAGTGTGTCATGTATCATTATTGTAGAAGTCTGTTTTTTTAAATTGAAAAACTTACGGACATTTGCAGAGTGAAGGAAAGAGTCTGAGTTTGAAAATGTGGTGACAGAGGAGCTACATAGAAACATGGCCGTCAGCACTGGGCTTACAGTTTCACACCAGTTAAGGAAACCTGCTTTTCATTCCAGTCTGTTACACAGGATGGCGTGTTGGTATAACTAAGCCATATTTGGCCACAACCAGAAATCCTGCTACTACTCCAGCATAAGAAATGATTTATTTTAAGAGCAAACTGGTTCTCAACCCTCATCAAATACCTGGCTAGTTCAGTCTGACTGAGGAGACGCCTTGCTTTGTTTGGATCATATAAAAACCATCTTCAGGTGGGATTTAATACAGTAATAAACAAGCCTGCTTCAGGAATTTACTCTCTATTTATTCTTTTAGGAATTCAGTTAGTGCTTTGAGTTCGAATTGAGTTTGACATGATTTTACAAGTTTGTGTTGAAATATAAATCTATTCCTCTGGCATGTGTGCAGAGGACACATACCACTTCAGCACAAAATTAGCAGTTCTGTTTTAGGGCTGGTGTTAAAAGATGGTCCTAAGTGCTTAAGTATAAGGCACATCTTCAATGTTACCTTCTGCACAAGCACTGTCCTATCATTAGGACTATCTTGTACTGGACTGAGAATATACCAGTGTGGTTCTAAGTTTATTTTCTATGAATGCACTTGGATTTTCTATAGACAAAAGCAGAGCTAAGGTGTCACATAATTGTAATCACATCATCTGTTAACACCCTCTTTGGTTTGTGCCTTTTAAATCCCTGTTCAGGTCTACAAGACAGATCACACAGTTTCTTGTTTTACTACAGAAGCATGTCTTAGTACCAGCTGTATAATTTGTAATCTCTTTTTTTTTTTTTAAACAGTCTGTCTTTTTGAAACTCTGTTCACTGCCGCCACCTGTATCATCAAGAGTTGGAATCGGTACAAATTCAGTGACTCAATGCAATTGGCAGTGGTCATTCACACAGGGAGGACCTGTGTGAATGACAGGTAATTCCTCTTCATATCCAGTTCTATATGAAATGTACAAGAATTTATTTTATGTGCCTTGAATTCAAATGTTTTTGTAATTAGGCACTAAATTAATGAACTCAGATGACTTGTTTTGTAGTGGTAATGCCAAGCTGAATAAAGAAAGCAGATAATAGTTGCTGTGTGTGCAACTTAACCTTCTCAGTTCAACACATCTTCAGATATGGAATATAAATATGTTACATGAGCACTTGATTCATCTGGTCAAGGTATGTGCGTATTTTGACGACATGCTAAAATTGCAGCATCATGTAGTAAATTGGCATGACAGCTAACTTGGGTTCAAGGTGTCTTGACAGTCTTGTCCACACAGTGACATGGCTACATAAAATTCTACAGGCACCTTCCAGACAGCTGTCTCATGTAAACAAAGCCTAAAGGTGAGCAGTTCTTTGTAAGGCACATTTGTGCTCATGTTGTACCTGTTTTTCAACACTAGAATTGATGCTTCAACAGTTCAAACTAAAAAATCGTTTGTTACTGGCTTAGAACAAGGACTGACCTTCCCTGAACCTGCAGCTTCCAGCTTTATTTAATTTAATTAAATACTCGTTTAAGTGCATCAGAAATTACTAAGAATAGCTGATCTTCTGAAGTAACATGTTGAGAGAGTGATGAAACTCTCTCAGCATGTCAAATAAGCATGGACTCCATTCTGATAGATTACACCAGGTCATTTGATTTGTTGTAGTACCAAGAAGCTTCCTCCAACTTTGGTGTCTGTGAACTTGCATGTCTCATTTTTAAGTTTATTTTTACCCCATATGTAGCAGAATATCCAACAGGCAAAAAACATCATGCATCCAGATTTTTTACATTTTTATCTGTGGCTCTAATGGCCTTTATTGAACAGACCGGAAAGCTGGTTCTGAGAGAGGAGGAAGAGATGCTGCAAAGGTCACTGGGCCAGGACTCGAACCCATGACAGCCACATTGAGGACTAAGGCCTGGATACATGGGTCATGCTTTACGCCTGCGCCACCGCTGTGTCCAACACGCATTCAAATTGCTGTAGTTGTACTTTAAATGTATGCGCCAACATAAAGGAGACAGTATTACCAAGAAAAAAACTAGGTTACAGCTTTTCTATAGCAACTAACTTGATAAGCTCCAGGGTTCAGTCTAGCTTTATAAAAGAAATGCACTGACAGAACATTTTCAGGTCGATACTAATGTTAAGCTTTATTTGAAGTTGCCTGCCCAATTGTTGGCACAGCAAATTCCAATAGCATTTTAAGTCTTTCTATTCTTAGTCTGTTTGCTTTTTTTCTGTTACACACAGACACTAATAAAAACACCAGGGGTACAATGAGATTCACTGACTTGGAGAGAGTTGAAGAAATCAGAGATCAAAACACTGACCTTCCTATCCTAAGGACACATGATCTGGGCAGAAACATGTACAAATGCTGCTCTAGGTTGAATGAAATTTCATTCTTAAGTAGTATGAAATTTCTTGGCCAGAAGAAATTTGTTGTTGCCACTTTGTTCTTAGAACACATTTCTCTGTTCTTGTGGAACTTGTTTTGACCTTGAATCAAACTGAAGATTGAATTGGATCGTCTGGGAGTTTTTTTGGGTAAGACACAGCAAACCGCCAAACTGAGACCTTGCATAAAATATTCTGTTTTGTTAGATTTAGATTGTTGTTGAACCCGCAATGAATTTGAGACTAATTTGACACGATTCACTTAGAATCGTGTCAAACAGTTTGTCAAACAGTTTGATTTCTGTAAACTAGTCTTATTTAGGGATAAACTGGACTGAAACTGGGATTAATTGGTATACTCCATTAAATGTAATTCCGAATGTTCACAGGCCATGGAATACACTGTAAGCACCCACATAGAAACAGACTGCCCTGCTTTGTTTTTGTAGGTTTAGCTAAGGCTAAAAGCGTTACAAACATGTTATCTTCTCTCTGCCACAGGACCTCTGTCTTCATATTTTTTAGTTGCTTTTGGATTGATGACAACCCAAAACCACCTACTGGTGACATATGTATGCGTCTCTCCCTGTGCTTGTGTTTTCCTGCTGCTATTCCAGTGCATTCCATTGTTGAATTCCTTTTCATAGCAGCAGAATGCAGCCAAGCTGTTTTGACTAACAGCTGTGCTCCATCAGGCCTTCCAGTAGACGCTGCTAATCCACCAGCAGAGGTTATCACCAGGAGTAGCACAAATTAAATTAATAAAAAAAAATTATTGGAAGGTGAAGGTGGTACCAGACGTGGTGTTCATCATGACCTGTTCTGTTTTTCTCTGAAAACAGTCTGTTCCTTCTGTCTGGGTTCAGCAGAACATTCTTGTGTCCAGAATGGGGGAAACTGGACCACAGCATCACAGTACTGTGAGATATCAACAAAAATTTTTAAATTCATAACATCTATTTAAGAAAAGACAGAAAAGCAATAATTACTTTTTGTGAGTGTGACATAATTTGCTAAATATTACTTTTGTTTATTATTATTATTATTATTATTTATTGCTCTCCATGTAGACACACACGGAGAGTACGAGAATCATGTCAGCAATTCACCAATCAGTATCTTTTACCTAAAGATCTTTAGAAAAATCTAAAATTAAATAGTATTTCATATGTGGGGAAATTTTAAAGTTGGTGTCTAATGAAACTATAGGTTGTGTTCAAAGATTAGTTTTTAAATTTTTTTTCTTGAAGATGTATACTGTGGGGGCTGCACAGTGGCGCAGTTGGTAGAGCTGTTGCCTTGCAGCAAGAAGGTCCTGGGTTCGATTCCTGGCCCGGGGTCTTTCTGCATGGAGTTTGCATGTTCTCCCTGTGCATGGTGGGTTCTCTCCGGCTTCCTCCCACAGTCCAAAAACATGACTGTCAGGTTGATTGGCCTCTCCAAATTGTCCCTAGGTGTGAGTGTGTGAGTGCATGGTTGTTTGTCCTGTGTGTCTCTGCTGACGTGGTACATTCAGCGCAGACTCAAGTCATTTTCAGTGCTTTTATTTTCTTTTGATGCAGATCAATCACGATCATCACAGTCACCTCAGTCACTGTGAAAACTAAAACATATACAAACCAACAAAACAAAACTTACCTCGCTGCTTTCACCAGGAAACGCTAAGCATTTGTTTCTTTGTGCCAAACACATTTTCCTGACAGCTATTTTAGCCATCAATTGGTACAACTAATGCTGCCGGCTGTTACAGGGCCTTGCTTTTACTGATCGTGGTGCTACATGCTAACTGCATCACTTTGCTCTGTTTACATTATGTTGCAGCAGCAAGTGAACAAGTGCTGGTGGAGCCCACAAGCCACACAAGATGTGAACCTAGAAGTCATACTGAAACAGTCTTCAGCTCAACTAGTTGTAGTTTTACTGCTCGCGATGCCACCTGGTCCTCTTAGTCAAGGGTGAACGCAGGGGTAAAGTTCAGAGCTAATGTTTTTCTTTTGTCCAATACTAAAAATATAGCCACCAGCCTTCAGACTTGATAAGGAACTTATCATGGAATTTAAATGACACCTCAGACTTAGTTTGGAATCCTGGGTTACTTCTAGAGAATGGAACCTTATAAAAGATACATTTGTGTGTTTCGAATCAAACAAAATTAACTATTTAAATTTGTTGGAATATTTATTTACCAGACAATATAAATTAGATAACTTTCAGCATAGTTACCAACTAGCTTGATTGTGTTTAATAAAGAAAACAGAATCATGTGCTGAGTGTGGTAGAAACAAAGCTGCAGTGTTTCATGGACATTTTTTTTGCTTAATCACCTTTTAGTTACAAGCCACGAGCACAGAGGATCAAGGCTGATGTTCATAGAACCTGTGAGGTGAACTTTAAAAAGAGAACTCAAATAACTCAGAGCAAACAACGAGCAGTGAAAATGGCTCACTCCAAAAAATGAAAAACATGTCAGAACAATGCTGGCGTTTGAGCTCCGGAAGACTGAAACACACAGCTTTTCCGATACTGGTATTTTATAAACTTTTAGTTTTTACTCTTAAATGAAGTCAAAGCAAATGGTTTTTATATTTCCCTAACTTTGTGGCATTTTATAATCTACCTATCAACCTTTTAAAAACAAACTTTCACCATGTTTGGAAAATAAAGAACCTCATATGATTTCAGCATAAGTAAAAAACATTCTTTATAGAGAAAAAACCCAACTAATTCTATCAAAGTTCAAAATGCGTATTTTGTTACTATATTCAGAAGAAAAGGATTGTCTTACGACGTCACTCTTTTGCCCAAACATACAGAAAATTGTACGAGAGATTGTCACATGTAGAACACAGCCAGTACTTTTAGGAAATTCCTCCAGTATTGCCGTCAGCCTCTTGGGAGCTCCTCTTACCAGCCTCTGTTTCATCATTCCTTCAGTTTTAAATAAATGTTCAGTTTTTGGAAACCTTGGCTTTAGCTAAAGGATGCAAATGTTAGTAAAATTAACTTTATTTCAGGTTAATCAGATTCACTGTAATGGGGTGGTATATGATGATTTTTATCAATATCAGCAGTTTGTCAGAATGAGTTGTAAAACACAGTACATGCAAATTAAAGTCCAATGTACAACATGTTGAGAAAGTGTAACACCCATTTATCTCTATAGCTTTTCAATTCAAAAGGGCACTTTTACTTCTTTGTTGCTAAAAGAACCTGAAAACTTTGACCTAAAAGAATTTCATCTATTGTTGAGCAGGAAGGTGCCTGGCATGTAGATTCTATGTATCACAAAAATGACCAGCTTTCAGTTATAATTAATGTAGTTTGCTGTAGAAGAAAAAAAAAAAAAGCATCTTTTTTGTGGGCAGTTGCACTGTCACTCAACATATCATGGCCAAACCCGAAGCACAAGATAGAGACACCACTGTGTGACATTTGAGTGCCGGAAATAGAGTGGATGTTTGGTTCAGGGTGACAACCGTCTGCTGAAGCTTCACTATGGAAGAAGTTTAGAGCTTTTTAAGCTGCAAAGTCATTATTGATAGCCTGCTGCTATAGATATATTAACCACAAAGAGGCAACTGTTCCAATGCATACTTTTGACAGACATTTTTATTTTCTGGTTTCTTTAAATTTTCAAACATCTAATAAAAATTTGATTATACATATTCACTTGCTGTTTTCAGAATACTCAGTTGATGCAGGCTGCACTTCCTCATTCCTCAGTAACTACAGTAATTACTGTTGTGACCCTGCACTTCCTCTGGGTGGACTGGGAGATATTAACAGCACAATTTCAAAAGTCTCCAGACTTTGTGTTAGTTGGACAAATTTCCTGTTTGCTTTGACTGATATTAATTGTCCAGGAAGAGCAGTAGGTTTAGGGAAATTTGTTTAAATCCTGTATTTAAATAAGGTTTAACATGGTGCAACGCTGATCCACAGTCATTAATAGCCTTTTGGAGTAGTGAACTTTTTTTTATCTTCCTTTTGTCAAACTAGCTCTGCGCAGACAAGATTCCATACTCCCAGCTGAATCATAGCTGGGAGTATACGGATGTCTGAAATGCCCTTTTATGGTATTTTTGGGCCTTTAAAAAAACAGGAAGAGGCATTGGGTCATCTGATCTCAAAAGAAACATGTCATTTGAGAGCTGTAGAAGTTCAGGTTTATCTCATTGCAACAACACTTGCCCCAATATTTAAAATAGTTAAATAACTGAGTAAATATCCAGTATAGACAAACAAGTAAATTGATGTAACTGAGCTAGAACAAATGGATATTTTGCAACCAGTGTCAGTAGCTTTGGGTCTGATTCTGTTTGAAAAATACATTTCAAGATTTGTAGGAGTAAAGTTTCTGGTTTCATACGAACATGTTTTCTTTGAGTGAGGTGTGCCAATATGGACGACCACGCAATTAAAAATAAGAGCAGAAATATGGATGTATTTTTTATGTTTTTCCTTATGAATGTGCTTTCATCAAGAAATGTTTATATTTCTTGATGCCCACACATTCTGTCTGAGCGTCCACACAGAACTGCACCGATTATGCTCATTAATAGGCTATTTTTAAACTACAATTGGTAAGGAAGCTGGCTGGGCTCCCAAATAAATAGCTTGATTTCCAGCAAAATCAGATGTTTCATTCCTACTATTACCAAAGAAAGAGCAGAGTGGTAGCTCACAATCAGTTTGTAGTTATTTGCGTAAGTCTATGGATTAAACTCAAAATTACTATAAATGAAAGGGAGTTAGCATTATTATAACTATTATAAATAAAAATAATACTATTCTAGCAGCAAGAAAAACTATTTGTGCTTTTCTATGTTGATTAAGGCAAGTTATTGATCATTGTTATTGATTTTTGTTTTAAACTTTTATATTAATACTAAATCTTTTACTATTTTTACTTCATTGTTGAAATGTAATAAGGCTTTAGTACTGCTAGTACCCAGAGAGAGGCCAAGACATTATTTTGCAAGTCACAAGATAGTCTCAAATTATGTCACAAGTTTTAATGTAAAGTCTTAGCCAGGTCATTTCAGAATAAACTTTATTGGCCAACTTTGTGTGAAATTTGACTTTCGTTTGATATGAATACGGCATACACATGTTAAATATAAATATGAAAACCAGGGTTTCCTCCAGAAATAAGGTGCCCTGACCACCTTGTTAAACCTGGTGGTCGGGGCACCGAGGAGGTCTGCAGGCGGCTCACTGTGTTTTTGTAATAAAAGATGTTAAGTTAACAAGACATGTAAAATATTACTGGGTAATTATATTACTGGAAGACCTTATTGACAATTCCCAAACACACAACTGTGGCATATTAAAAACAACAAATGAAAAAATAGGACTAAAATAAATATCAGCTAATATTGCACTTCTGATAAATCCAAATTAAGTCATCAATCAGTCAGTGGATCTAAAAACATGATGCAACGCTGATCACATTTGGAACGAGCCCCTGGCAAAAATGAACTAAGCAGCTGCTCATGGCCTCCCAGGCCTTTAGGGGCCTCATTTTAACACAGACTGCATATATAGAAATGTAACATTTATTTATTGAGAATATCAATTATGTTAAATTTGATTTAATGGTTTGAGCATAGATGAATTAAAACATTTTAAATTGTTTAATATTTAAGTTTAAAACTTTTAAGAAGCTGGCAAATTCTCTTTGTAAAAGTTCAGAGAACAATCTTCATAGTTAGATTTTGTTACCATAGCAACAACCTGAAGCTTTAAGCTTAAGCTTTGTTTGTTCACAAATGTATCTCAGGAAACTATAATTATCACTGATTGCTTTTAAGGTTGGCCAATTAAACCAGAATTTACTAAATCTATCTTCAAATGCTGTTAGTGGTGCTGATGTTCCTAGCAGGAAGAAGGACCCCTAAATCAAAATTTGCGCAAGGCCTCATGCAGCCTTGGACCGGCCCCGGCTACAGAGGGACAAACTGGAGATTTAATTTATGTGGCTTTAGTATCTCTTCCATTTTATGTCTATTGAGTTTTTAATAAGCACCAGAGACTGTTTTGGTTGCCCAAGCTTTGTGAGACTAGTTTACCTGACATATGCATGGTCGCACTACATCTCTGCCTGAAAGAACTTAAAATGGTGCATTTGATGCATCATGTCACCACCAAAAATAAAATAAGATAAAATAAAAATTAAACCACACAGTGCAACATCTTCTCTATGGGCTGAACCACTGGTCCTCTAACCAGTGAGCACATCCTTAAACTTTATCAGTGCAGACACAGTCAGCGTGTCTGCACTGTGTCTGCAGTGTAGATGCAAATATACACTATATTTGCAGTGTAAATATAATGTATATTCATCTATATTTGCAGTTCACATTGAGCTTTGGAAGCTCAATGTGAACTGCAAACAAAGTGGCTTTTAAACTTGACTCATACCTTGGCAAGTAAAGCCTGGTGGCCCACCAGGCTTGTAATACACTGGGGGAAGTTAAATATAAGAACAATGTGTATGTACACCCAATTTTTTTTGTTTCATATTTTTTGTGGTACTTCAAATATGTATATTTGTTTGACAGTGGAGGATCAGTCCACTCTGCCTATAGGGTGCTCTTGTGTTCATCAGACAGGCTGGATGGAAACAAGGTCAGCCCTGATGGACTTCTGCAGACCTGATTGATCAGAGCAGCTTGGTCCTGTCCTGTCTTGTGGATGATGACCAGCAGCTGCAGAGAACGGTTGTGTACTACTTGAATTGCAGTAGGAAGTTTGATCTTTGCTGGGACTTGCTCTGAACTGTGTCCATGTGTCTCAGGTTGCGAGAAAGAGAAGAACCAAGTGATCTACAGTGATCAAAAGTGATCTTTTGAAACAGTGTTGCAGTGGTTTAGTGTGGTTTTATCTGTGGTGGGTCAAGCTGTCAGTATTTTGGAAGTTCACCGTAGAGGTGTGAACTGTTAAAGCTGTGATGGGATGTAAGCACCAGACAGAAAAAAAAATAGAACTCCCTCTGTGAATTAAATGATCTACAGTTTTTTAAAAAGGACTCCAGGTGAGAGCTACATGTCTATATTGATGAGCATAACTGTGTTTTTACCATGTCTGTATCTCTGGAAAGACCTACAGAGCATTCTGAAGCTATCTCTACTTGCATTGTACTGTCACCATGTGTACCAAGAGAAGGAGAGTTACTCCTGCTGTGACATGCAGGAGAGCAAGCTGCTGCCATCGAAATGAAATTCAGCAGGTTTAAAAAAGTTGATATGCTTGCCTGCTTTGTAAGTTTTTTGCCACTGTTTTTCTGTGCACTGACTGTGCTGTCGGAAATGTGTGTTCACCTGTGTGGCAGTGCACCTGGGTCAGAGCATGTGAGCGTTACTGATGCACAGTAGAAGCATGCTTTTGTAAACTAAGGGGGGGT
Organism: Girardinus metallicus; assembly: GCA_903067095.1. Classification (NCBI taxonomy): domain Eukaryota; kingdom Metazoa; phylum Chordata; class Actinopteri; order Cyprinodontiformes; family Poeciliidae; genus Girardinus; species Girardinus metallicus. The sequence goes on from CAEGAE010085107.1 coordinate 56,905, forward strand.
AAGGGTGTCTCATGTCGCCCCCACAAGATGCTGCCCGGGCGGTTACCCATGTCGCCCATACTAGAAACTGCTACTGTAGATATATGTAAGCAAATATCTAAAACTAAATATGTTAGCAATGTAGATTTAAGCAATGTTACTTTTACCGCTAGCTGGTGAAGAAGCTATTTTGAATTGAAGCTTTATGTATGTCAGACTTACATTTGTACCTATTCAAACTAATTATAGCATGGTTTCCATTTTTCTTTTAGGACGTGTTCAACCCCCAACTTCAACATCTGACTGGACAGTCTGTGACACACTGGTTATCTTCAGGTATTTATTTCAGTGTTCTGAACTTTGAATATGCAAGTACTGAGTAAAACAGAAATTAAAAGGAAAAAAAAAATTCTGTAATTAATTTTTTTGCAGACAATATCAACATGAGATGTTCGATCTTGTTTGAACTTTTTTTACGTGGTATTATACAATTTGTTTATCTCATATCCACAAAACAGAATATTAAAAAGATGGCACAGCAGATCCTGTTCCTCTTTGTAATGGTTTCATGGCTCTTAACACTTTAACATGTTGTGGCATTGAGAATATCAAGAGATAAACTGTCTGTCTGGTTTATGTTTTTTCTTTTATCTCACTGTACATACAGTGACAGGAACAAAAGAAGAGCAGAACTAACTTGTCATTTTTTAGTTTTTGAACACTAAAAGATTCTCCTTCAGGAACCGATCAGGACAGGTACACCAGCCCAATGCTAGGTTCTTGTCTTCCTCATCCATGCCAGCAGAATTTGGTTTCCCACTGTCTTGTTGAAAAAACCACCCTGGTGTTTCTGACCAGGGAGACCATTAGTGAGGTCAGGATATGATGTTGGAATTAGAGAGGAATTAATCTACCCTCTAATTCCTTCCAAAGATGCACAATACCTCAGCATTGGCCAATGTAAATTTTTTTAGCATATCTGTATCGGTCTGATAAGTAAAACTGAACCGATATTGACTGATATTTACTTCTATCTTGTTGCCATTTTTTAAAGTAAATCCAGAGGGCTGGGAGTTTGGCTATGTGATATTTGTTCAGTCATGTGACAGTGGTAGTGATGCAGCACAGGATTGTGGGATTGTTTAACAAGATCAGAAGAGCAATTCACATGGTGTGTCCCTAAACACAGGAAATCTATCTGGGTTTCCACTAGGTTTGAGTTATGATGACTAACAATAATGTGAGGAGAGAAAAAAAGTGATTTAAAAGGTAAAAATATGTATGAGGCAGGAATTCCAAGCATCCCAGGTGCCTGGGCATATCAGTATCTCAAAAGGAGCCACCCCCTTATATGTGCAGCAATGTATGATAAGTAATTAAATAAGTAATATTTAATAAATATGATCTGCTGAAAGTGAGATCATATTTACATGCAAGTATCACAATCCGTGGTACTTGCATGTAAAGAGTTTTTGATCTCAATTATTATTTTAACTTGGAAACTCAAAGTTTTACTAGGTGCTTTGTGCTTCATGTTGACACAACGGAGTAAAACTGAGAAGAGGTTGGGTCTGGTTGGGCCCAAAGTTTGTCAAATTTATGAAGCAACATCTCGACAGCTCCGTCTTCAGATTCATTGGCAGTGTTGGTTCTCTGGATTACTTTGATTAAATCTGACATTTGTGATTGCTAAATGACGTTCCTGGCTGACTTTTGTCTCTTCTACAGGTGTGGAGTGGGTGGCAGAGCGGAGCAGCAATCATGGTTGCCTTGTCATTAAAAATTGGTGTGGGGAATGTGGTGAAAACGATGCAGTTTGAACCCTCCACAATGGTGTATGATGCCTGCCGCATCATCAGGGAAAGAGTTCCTGAGGCACAGCTTGGCCAGCGTGAGTAACATTTATCTTCCCTCACACACATGCACACACGCCCCACCCACCGACGCACACAGGTGAGCTTGAGTGGTTTATCTGGGATGAACTGGACGCTTAGAGGGGCTTATTATTGGTCATATATCTGAACCATTTGGAGGAATTGTCTGTTTTAATGAACTGGATTAGTTTAGTTTGATTCTGGAAAATCTGTGATGTTTTTCATTGTGAAATATTCTGTGACACATGTGAACTAAACTCAACCTTGAGAAGAATTATTCATTACATGTAGTAATGACAGACTGGTGACCTGTCCAGGGTGGCCCCGCCTCTGGTGCCTAGCTGGAGATAAGCACCAGCGCCCCTCCCGATCCCACTAGGGACAATGGTGTTAGAAAATGGAGGGATTGATGTAGTAATGACTGACAGGGAGAGGCAAAGAGTCTGGAGGGAGAATGATTCTAGGGGAGAGTGTATGCCCAAAGAAGAGAGGAAGCCATCATCCACGATAAGCAGTATGGCAACGGTGCATCACCTACTGAATTCTGCTGCCTGTGTCTTTCTGCTGTGCATGTAGTCTATAATTACACTCATCAAAAAACCCACTATTTATCCAGAAATCCTTTCAAATTACAGACCCATCTCCAATCTGCCTTTCATATCCAAAGTGCTACAGAAAGCAGTTGCCATCCACGTCCAAAATCACCTAAAACTCAATAACCTCTATTTCAATCATGTTTCTCTACTGTCGCTCCACGTCTATAGAATGTACCTGACACTGTGAGGGCACCACAATCCACTGATTGTTTTAAAAATTGCCTGAAGACAGTTTTTTTTTGTTAGATATTGGTTTTAATTTCTTTTATTTTTGTATTAAAATATTTTAACCATTGCAATTCCTTGTTTTGTTCCTGTTTCTTGCCCTTTGAAATTTAAAGATAGAAAGGGCATTATAAATATAACCTATTATTATTTATTATTATTAATTTGAAGTCATCTTTACTTTGTGGGGAAAAAAGTTATCCTGTGAATTAAATGTGTGTACCAGAGCGACACAGAAAGAAAAAGCCTCGTCCAAAGATAATTTTCAACCTTACAATGTTCTCTGGATGAGTCAGACATATTCTACATGCAACTGTAAAAAATGCTCCAGCTTTTGTATTTTATAACTTAAACTTCTACTAAAGTAAAGTAAGTCCCTACTGCAGAGCAGGGACTGAAAAAGCAGCTTAGGATGAACAGCTGAGCCATGTTGGAAGTAGTTAAGTTACTGCCCTTCCTCTCTAAGCTAAGCTTAGACATCTTAATATGACTCAGGTCAAATCCAAGTGTTAGAATGAATATGTGTCATGGCTTTCCAGGGAACAACTTGTTTTCCTCTGGAAGAGTTAAAAGAAGAAGCTGGTGGGGGTAGTTTGGAGAATTGGGAGGACTCAGGGTCTCTATGGATCACTCTCTCTTCTCTCTCTTCCTTTCGGATCCTTGACTAAGCGGGAATGAAAATGAATGTTTGTTTCTTGCTCTAGCTAGTTATAGAATTAGTGTTTTGGAGTTTCTTTTGGACCTGCTTATTTTCCTTGTGAAAGTTCAGAGTAAGATCAGTAAAAATGTTTAAAAAACACTGTTTGCCTCTCTACATTCAGAAGAAAACAGTTCTACAGTTTGATTGTAGTCTACATCATCTGAAGTCCATGATGTTGTTATGTTCTGTTACACAAGCTATTTCAACATTAGCTCCCTGCACAACTTGCTCCAGCATGTAAGCTATTTTACATTAGGCTGTGAGTGAGGTACATAATACCCATGAGAAAAGCTTGTCTCTACTGGCCAGTAAATTACACAGTCCAATTTTGCAAATGTCTTGCGCAAAGCCCTTCAAGTTGGAACTACTTATTATACATCAGCAAATGGAGAAGGAAGAGAACAATCAAAAGTAGTTGTTTTTTTTAACACTGTTAACGGTCTGACAAAGACAAAGCTCCATTAAACTCTGTTCCTTAAACCCTAAGCAGTAATAAATGTTGCTTCCTTTCAGAGAAATGTCATCTCTTATCACTCCGACCCTGTCCGTCATGTGTCCTGTGGTACTCCAACTTCTGAATGACTGTTGGAGCTAAGTTTGGACTGACATTGTATTGTTTTGTCTTGTTGAGCACTCTGAGCTCACCTCCAGGTCATTTAAAATATCTTCTGTCTTTCATTTATTTTTGGTGCCCAAATGTTGACGTGTTTTCTTCCAGTAATTGGTGTCTCTATTTTGGATTGCATGCATTTAACATTGTGGACAAGATTCTCACCACAAGCTTTGAAGATTACTGTAGTGACATGAATAAATGACTTTGTAATTGAGCAAATGATTCCTTTGTGTGGTTTCAGCTGTGATTTAGAGTTCATCATAAAACCGGAGCAAATCACAACAGTCTCTTGTTAGATGGTAGTTTGCATGTTGTGAGCTGCGTCTAATTTGACTGCTGTATTGAGATGACAACATTATTTTATAGAATCTTGAGCAAGTCTTTGGAATTTAAAGAACATCACTTATTAAACTGCTTATTTCATGAATTTCTTGAAAATCTTTTGTGCATTAGTGGCTTAAGAATAGTATCTCATAGTTCTATGTTTTCAGCTTTAACTACTCAACCAAATGTAGCTCAGCTTTTCTTACCCATAAAACTAGGGGACAGGATTGCTAGACTGCAATCTTACCCTAAAGTCAAGACTTTCTATTTAACTTAATTTTATTTTCCACAGTTTATTCAACTGTAAGGGTTTTGTGTTCTGATATGAAGACATTAAAAACCTACAATGGCATACAGAACATTGAAAATGTTTCTGATTATGATTCTACACCCTTGAATTTCCATATCATTAAGTTTAGAGCAATGCTCTGGTCTGAATTCCTGGCTATTGTAGCTCCACAGATCCTTGGTTTACCTCTGTTCTGAGACGTTTTAGAGCAACTCGCTTTGCAACAGTTTTTTAAAAAGTGAATAAGACATTTCAAGCCCCCCCCTCCCCCCCCCCCCCCCCCAATCCCCCCTCCCTCCCGGTCACAGAGTGTTCCACTCCACTCCGTTCTTGTAGTTTGATAGCAGAGGTACAATAATATTCTGGCAGAGAAACTTTTTATTCCAAAGTTTGTTAAAGATGTC